>CABHPP010144504.1:7092-19243 GCA_902168425.1 Peromyscus attwateri | reverse complement strand
CCCCTCCTTTTTCTTTTACCTTCCTCTTACTTTTCACCTCTCTTCTTTCTTTTTTTTTCTAATTCTCTGCTCTGTCCTCCTTTGTTTTCACCAGCACTTTGTGACTTGGACATCATCCAAAATGCATTCTTTCAATCAATATACTCTTTTAGCTCAACACTCAAGGATAACTAGCTTGGTCTTGGACTATTTTAATTACACTTCTCAGAGAGAGACTGACTTGGCCTAAATTGCCTGTTTTAGCCAATGGATTGATTCCTAGTGGTGAAAATGAACACATGGGCTGTGGGCATATGACACTTATTTTAAGCTTTCCCTCCAGAGGTCACAGTATGGCAAGCTCACTGGGAGGAGATGATATACTCCTTGTCTCCAGCATAAACCCTGAATGCAGTGTGTGCCTGTGAAATAATGGCTAAACAAATAAGATGACACAGATTCCTGAGCTTATTTTAGTAATTTAAGGCTTATTTACAGCTTTATTAGCTTTGTTAACAACTACTAACTAACATATGTTGAGTATTTATCATGAGTCAAACATCGTCCAATGCACCTTCCATGAGCCAAGTGGCATACTGAGGTGCTTTTACTCTGTCATACACAGTCACCATGCAATATATGGCAGACAAAGGATTGCAAGTGTGCACTAACATATTACTACCGATATCTGACACTTTGCCACAATGATAAAAATAAGGGATGGAGATGCATGGCAGCCACTTCAGAGAGAATAAGGAGATCAAAGAGTTTCCTGGTACACAGTGCCAATGATGACCTACGGAGTATACCTCTGTTGTTCCTAACAGACATATTCTTTCTCACTTTTCCTATTGTCTGTGGTTAAAGATCTCACTCTTACTTTGATAACTCATTTGATCCATATCCACTTGATCACTGATTCCCATGGCTAGTGTTATCATAAGAAACATTTTTATTCAAATTGTATTACATTATAGAGTCCAAAGCCAGACATTTCCAAAACTGCTTTAAAGGATATGTGAGTAGAAAGAATAGTGGGTAGATAATAAAAGGAAAGTTTTCTGTGCAAGAAAGAATAAAATATACTTTTTTCCCATTTGATATACCTATCTACCTACTCACTGAAGAATTCCTGTTGAAGATTGATTTTTGACTCTTTTCCTTTTCCTAATCGTCTCTAATCATTCTACATGAATCTCCATATTTCCTACAAATCACACATAAAGAAAATCCTTTAAATAAGCATATCACTTTTGTCTGGTAAATATAGCTCTCATCACCCATCAAAGAAGCTTCTTTTTGTAGCAGACAGAGAGTATTACAGAAAGTCACAACTGCTCAAAATGCAGAGAACACATGACCATGCATTGCCCATCTCCAATTGATATGTCCATGATACAATCCCTATACCTAAGGCTCAGGGAGTATTATGGAAGAGGAGGCAGAAAGCTTATAGCCAGAGGACTAGGATCCTGCTGCTTCCAACATGACTGGAAGCCTGAACCCGTGAAATCTCTGCAATATGGGCTGCCTAAACAAGCCCTGGCAAATGACAACAAATGCCAATTTGTATCGAGCAATTTCAAAAGACCCCACCCATCTCTGCAAGGATGGAGAGAGAGAGAGAGAGAGAGAGAGAGAGAGAGAGAGAGAGACAGAGACAGAGACAGAGAGAGACAGATAGAGAGACAGAGAGACAGACAGAGAGACAGACAGAGACAGACAGAGAGAAAGAGAGAAGAGGAGAGGAGGGAAGGGGAGAGCTGAGGGGAGGGGAGAGGAGAGGAGAGGAGAGGAGAGAATATGAGAATGAGTTAATCTTCCCCAGGGATGAGTCCCCTGAAAGATTATTCAATACCAAGTGATCAGTCCTAAACACACATATAGATAAACACTAATAAATGAACTTATCAAGTAGTATAAATAATTATAATATATGGTATATAATAATTAAAAATAAGGGCCATAAATTTGAGGAGGTGTGGGACACATGGGGGGATTTGGAAGGAGGAGAGGGAGAGGGCAAATGATATAAATACATTCAGGCATCAACTCATTTCATGAAGTCCAAAATGATGTTTTATTCCCTACTTACACAGTTTAGCAACTAACTGAGAATAAGATACAGGGATCAGAAAATCCTGTCAATTATAAGATCTGTAAAGGTCAATTAAAACATAACACTTAGTGCCCTGAGAAAGTGCTAGGTCTGCCTCTGTGTGGTCCCTCATGTGGGAGGGTCGTTGGTGATGAGGCCATCTGTGTGTGGTCAACTCTATGCTATGGGCCAAATCAGATTTCACCTCCCAGAGCACTGCATGGTCATATTCACTTTTTCCACTCTTTCTATAGGCAATCTGCCTGGGAGCTGTCAGAGTAGAGTTCTCAGAGTAAGCTGTGTAGGAAACAATGTTTGCCTCTAAAATATCCTATTCCAAGCAAACAAATCAGTAGGGGTCTCTTTATAATGACTTCTTGCCATTGCTTGTGAGTCATTAGTATTATATTTCATTTCCAGGTCTCCTAACAATTTTAGTTCATATTGCCCTGGTACAAAATCCTCTGATATCTCCTTAAAATCATGGTATTTAAAGTTATATTAGATTGTTATTATAATATTCACAGGAGTTTCATGTTAAAACTATATATATGTTTATATATATAGTATGCAATCCCTTTTATTAAATATGCAGTACTATATATGTGTAAGAAATAGTACCTAAAGCAGTGGTTCTCAATATTCTCAATGCTACGACCCTTTAATAAAGTTCCTCATGTTGTGGTGACCCCCATCCATAAAATTATTGTTGTTGCTACTTCAGAACTGTTATTTTTATACTATTATGAATTGTAATGTAAATATTTTTGGAGCTGGAGGTTTGCCAAAGTCATCACGACCCACAGCTTGAGAACCACTGACCTAAAGCCTTTGTGAAATGTTTATTTATGACTTTTTTCTTTGTGTATATGGAATTATAAGTCCCTGGAATCTAAATAGCTATAAATTGTGTATTTCAAAGAACTATTAATAACTTTTGACATTACAATTAGACATATGCATGATTTAATTAATTTAATTATGTATGTGCATGTGTCTGTGATGGGGTATGCAAAATTTTCATAATCTCATAAATTCCCAGCATAGGACTTGGGAAGTATTGATTTCAATCCATTTTTATTTTTCAATTCCTATTAGTAAATCTTCTTATGAACTCTCTTTCTTTGACCTTTAAACACAAACTACATTTAACTTATAGATAATTGTTAATTAAGGGAAATACAGCCTTAGCTTACTGTAGAATGATTCTGATACAGCATGAATATTTAATTACAAGTATGTATACAATCTACTAAAAGAAATAAAGGAGTTGAACTGAACCAAGTGAGGTAAAACTTCATACCAGCTGGTTACTTGAGAAAATACAGGTGCAAAGCTTCAGGGAGAGGAATTGATCCAACTATAAGCACGCATTGAAGGTTTACTCCTTTTGGAAAAATAACATTTTTGCATGTCTTCTCTGAGCTGACTGTATTCCTTTTTTTCTCTGCATAATACTTTCAAACTAAGATGGTAGCTCACTTGCTTTGGCACCTAAATGAATATTTAATGCAATGAATCCGGTGATACGGGGAGGGGGAGTGATAATCAAAAAAGCTAGAGATATAAAAATTGAAGTTATATTTAGTTTAATGACTGCCTTAATTGGTCCCAACTATTGATTCGGTGTGATCAAAATGGAGCTTTCAAGGTGTTATGTAAAAATAGATTGATGCTTTCCCACTCGTTCCTGAGCAGATGTGATGCTCACTTGACTTTACAAATTCTTTCAGTCAAAGGAGAGCATATGGAAGAGGAAAGGAGCTGTAATAAATGATCCAAGATGGAGAAGTACACAATGCTGCACAAAGTGGAGGAAGGAGGTTAAAAGCCACGGTATCACTGAATTTTAGGAAGCTAAACAGTGATAGAGTTGATGTTACTAGACAAGTTTAAAATAGGGGATTTTAGTTAGGCAATAAATTATATGCAGTGGAAGGACAAAATGTATCAAAAAAAAGAAACCTCTTTTTTTTCCCCAAAAAATAGAGTATGTAGGTTCAAGTTCAAAGCTCTGTCTGGCTGTTACATGCCTTTTACAACCTTCGGTTTTTCATACCTGCTTCTTTCATTTTAAAAATGAGATAGTTTTTAACCTAAAGAGCTATTGTCATGGCAATGGACTGTAATATGTTTGGTCTTTTAGAGGATGCTAATTCAATAGTTTGACAGTAACACTATAAACTCCAATCCTTCTTATCATCACTCCTCTTTCCTTCAGCACAGTCTTACCTATTGATTGCCCTTGTAACTCCAATGGATACCAGAGACTTCATTCTCAGCATCAGATACTGTAGTTCAAGTTTTCTCCGGTCCTGACCAGCCCCACAGCCCCCGCAGCCACTTATAAAATAATCACTTAGAAGCTTATGTTAATTAAAACTGCTCAGCCATTAGCTCAGGCATACCACTGACTAGATCTTATACTTTAACTCAGCCCATTTCTGTTAATCTATATGTTGCCACATGTTCCATGGCTTTGCCTGTGTGCCATTACATGCTGCTCCCTGGATGGCAGGCTGGTGTCTCCTGACTCTGCCTTTCTCTTCCAAGAATTCTTCTTGTCTGCTTATCCCGCATATACTTACTGCCTGGCTACTGGTCTATCAGCTTTTTATTTATCAACCAATCAGAACAACACATTCACAGCATACAGAACATCCCACAGCACCTCCCCTTTTCTGTCTAATCAAAAAGGAAGGTTTTAACTTTAACATAGTAAAATTACATATAACAAAACAGTTATCAAGCAAGAATTACAGTTATAATATCTAGTCTTTATATTTGGGAAATTCAAAAAAAATATTCTATTTATTCTATATTTGTGAATCTAAAATTTTATATCTAATTTATCTTTTATCATAACCAAAGAAAATTATAACTATCTATTCTTCAACTACATCAAAGACCCCAGAAAAATATAATATTACCTAAGTAAACAGGAAGAGTATTCTAAGCAACTTCCCAGAATCTAGAACAACGGATAAAGCTGGCTACCTGGATAGTTAAAGTTCTTCTGCAACATTGGGGCATCCATTCTTCAGCCTACAGGCCTAGAGTCTCTCAGTTGCTTCTCTCTGTGTCCTGTAGAATGTCTGGCAGTTTCTTTTGAGAAGCAGGGACCTGAAGGACCATCTTGCCTTGCAAAGTTCATTGGTCACCTTCCTATGGATCCTGAATGTCCAGTCAATACAACATTTTGTCAAGCAGTCCAGACAAGAACAGTTTCTTGACTAAATGTCTATTTTTGCCAAGAAGAAGATAAACTCCATATGGAGTGTCTTTGATGTCCATCCTCCTCTCTGAAGTAAATCAGTCCTGCTAGGAGCAGATGTGTCTCACTGTCCAGAAAGTCTAAGTTTTTAAAACATTTTAAATGCCATATTCTGTAGGTCTTTGAAGTATTTGAAGATTACCTACCTAACTGAATTATATCTATGTATACCTAGAAAACTTTACATGACTGTAAATTTGACTATCATAGAAGACTAATTATTAATCTGTATATCTTAATTATCCATTACAATTTAAATGATGTACATAAACATAATACCTTAAACAAGAGTAGAAATATATATATATATATATATACATATACATATATATAGTATAACAAAATTAACTTTAAACTGTATCACTAAACTAAAATCTATACCAATGTAAAACATTTTAAACAAGTTGCTCTTTAAAAGTAGGTTCAGCAATCCACCCTTTTATCCTGTCATATCTATATCCTATATTTCCATACCAAGATTCCTTCTAAAAGAATAAGAAAAATTCTGGCACATTTTAAGAAGTAGTGATTAACCATTATATGTACCCTAGCAAGTATTTTATTTGTGAAGCAAATACTTTTCATACCAATAACTTAGTTGTGCTCATGGAATTTTAGAATGGAGATAATATGAAGTAACAGGATTGTTATAGGTAAACAGAATAGATTAAAGGTAAGAAAAGAAAGAGCCCACATTTACTATCAAACTTACTTTATCATTAGGTAAGAAATTATGAGTAGTCATGTTTAAATTTGTACATATGAATTCAACTTAAAATACCCTAAGTATTAATGTTTATTTTAACCATTACTATAAGGAATATTAAACTGAGTAAATAATTATTAGAAATTAACAAAGACAAAAAGTAAGAATGTTCTAGGCTAATGGTGCCTTCTAGAGGAGTGCCTAAAGTGGTGTACCTTGAAACAAAAGAAGCAAATTGAGTAAATCTTCAAGAAAGAAGTGCAATGTGATCTCCTGTAATTGAGACAGTGTAAAGTTATCACGTAGAAGTTATCATGATTAGCTTCAGTTGTCAGCTTTGGAAGAGGGAAATTCAGTTGAGGAACTGACTCCAACAGACTGGCCTATGGGCATATCTGTGAGGCATTTTATTGATTGCTAATTGATACAAGAGGGTCCATGCACTGTAGATTGTATCATCCCTAGGAAGGTGGTCCTTGGCTGTATGAGAAAGGAAGCTGAGAAAGAGCTTAGAAGCAAGCCAGTAAGAAGCATTTCTCCAAGGTTTCTGCTTTAAGCCACTGCCTTGGACTCTTTCTATGATGGACTATAACCTGTAAGTTTAAATAAACCCTTGCCTCTTCCAAGTTGTTTTTGGTTGGTGTATAATAGAAAAAGAGAAGCAAAGTAGGGCAGAAGCCAAATGGTATGCATAGACTTGTAGAAAGCTAAGTCACAAATATAAGGAAAATGTTTGAGGCCCGACCCCTAGCTGAGAAAGTATTGATAGTTGGTGGCTACTAGGGGAGAAAGAGTCGGGTTTTTTTAAGAGGTACATCTCCTGATAGATTTCCAGTACTCTAGTGCATGACCCTACACCCTGCACATATGGGCAACACCAGTTGGGCTCAGTGAGTTATTAAGGAAAATCAAAATAAGGATATTAAGTTAGGAAGTAGCATAGTAGAAGGGGGTCCAGGAGGAATTGGAGGGTAAAATAAACGGCAGTTATTACCAAAATATATTGTATATTATATGTATAAACTTCATAGTATATACTATGCATAGATTTGAAATTAAGGCAAACTTCAACAGCATGTTGGCTGGATTTTGAACATAAAATGCCTTGTGGGTCAGGGGAGAAGCATTGCCTGTCAGTAGGAAGGCAGAAACCATCAGGTATTTAAGGAGAGCTGTATGATGCATTGAGAGAAGAATTGATCTCTAGAATGATGGAGAAATAAACCTGGGATTCCTGGGCAGTCTAGAGAGAACTCATGGTAACTTCTGCAAAAATTGAGTGTGAATGAGAAGAATAAGAATGAAATTTCAAGTGTGTGCACAGTTATTAAGTTATAAGGGGATGAAAGCAAAGACCCAGACGTCAGGAAAACTTCCTGAGGCTGGGAGTTCTAGAACGGGAAAAAAAATTATTCTCTTTAGAAGTATAGCAACAATGAAACCCCTGTTTAAAAGAGATGAATTGTTTAGTTTGAATTTAGTACATCTAAATTAACTAATGGGACTTCAGTTATGAGTATTGGGAACATTCAAGGTCTGATGCTTAGAAAACTGGGAATGCTGAAAAACATGAGATTTCAGAATAAAAGAAGTTCATGAAATGAAAAATAAAAATTTTTCTCATTTATTAATATAATAGGATCATGTAAGATTTATAATTTCCATATGCATTTATAAATCTTGCCATAATTTATTCTCCACAGTGTTGGTATAATTGTCTTACCCAAACTGATTTTTAAAGAGGTTAGACATTTGTCCCCAGTCTTGCTGTCAAAAGCCGAAAAAGTGACTACACTTGTTATTGTCATACTTGTCTTTAGTAATTTATATTTAACTGAAATTGATGTGAAAGTATCTGGTTCTAATATATCAGTATTCAAATCAGTAAATATGTATATGCATGGCATCCACTATGAATGTTCAGAATTTTTTATTCTTATTTAATAACAAACATTTATGCTGTTACCTAAATTTCTTTCTATTCTGAACCAATCATAATTTGTTGACTTGGATTTTATGTGATTAAAAAATATAAAGTGAATTGATTGATATGTGAAGTCTTGGGAAAATATGAAATTAAATTGCCATGAATGAGTCTTAAGAGGTAGCACATGTGAATATCTGCAGTTACCAAATTAAACCAACCAAATGTTACCTGGATTTTAACTACAAATATGACGCTTAGAAGTCGCCAGTTGGACAAATGATAAATACATTTCCATTTAAAAAGAAAAGCATTACTTTGCTTTCATACTGCACTTTTGTAAAATCCCAGAGGGTCAGAAACAAAATAATACACCTATGTTTAGTATTAATTTGTTTATAAGGACAGCTGTCCCTTCTACTGTGCAAATTTGCATCGTAAGTTTGTGTGCTGTGCAATTTGACTACTCCTCCTGCAGATGCTGCTTTTACTGTTTTGCTTCAATTATTTTAACCCCTAGAGTTTCTATTTTATTTCATGTTACTTAGATCTATATGGATTACAGATAAACAAATGGATATATATATTATGTACATATATGTGCCATGTGTGCTTTATATATCTATGTATGCATATACAAAATGTATAAAATAGTAGTTGTTAAAGAGCCTGCCTCGCAAAAGGGCTTTTTCTACTTTTTCCTTGGAGATGACCTTCTTCAATGAGGTCTACTAAAGACTCTAATAAGCTGGTTTCAATACCAGTATGTGGGTAACAGGAGTGTTAATTCAGTGAAGATTATTAGTTTATGCATATTCATTAAATTTGTTTTTATGCAGCCATTCAACTTAGTAAATGGGTCCAGCCAGAAAGAGCTCTAATTAGAGAAATTAATTAGGGCTTGGAAAGGTATGGAGAGATTTGTGTGCATTTGGAAGGGGTATTTTTCTCCTAGTGAAAAAAAAAAAAAAAAAAAACACCTGCTGGGGGAGGGCTGGCAAATGAGTTTGAATATATCTGAGACTGTAATAACATAGAGTGTTTCAAGCCATACAAACACAAAAGAGAGGAGGTATACTGTTCAAATTAGCACATCTCTGGCAGATTAAAGCATACCTTGGCCTTTCCTTGTTGGAATTTATCTTTTATAGCTCCTTACCAAGATGCAAAATCCGCATTGACCCCACCCACCCTTGAAGCTGCCAGGTGAAATAAAAGTATTTTCACTGTGGAGAGTGTTTCTGTGTCAGTTTGTGATGTTTCTTTCTCCTCAGTTACCTCCATGGTGTCCCTGCCACCAGAAGCCAAAAAGAAGCAGCTGTTCTGAATATGTACAAACAAAAGAAGCTGTTTCTATAGCAACCATAGAACCCTGTGGAAAATCTCTCTCTCTAACCTTAGCCAATCTCTCCTCTTCAAGATTTCTTTTCCTTTTGTGAACCAGCAGACTGCTCTTACACAGAAAGGGCACATGATGATTTCACTGCACATGGGGGTTAGAATGACCACTGCTGTCACACTTTGCAAGAATTGAAAGTCTTGCTCTTGGCCAAAGATTCTGAGAGGACTGCAGAATTGGACATTTGTAGATTGCTGGTTGCTGAGTGCACTAACTTTCCTTTATCCTCCTACTATCCCTGATGAGATAATGATGTCCCTTTCACCTTTAGATTTCCTATTGGTTTTTCTTCGTAGCCCATAGTAGGCCTGCAAGTCAATATGAGCTGGCTCTCAGGGAAATCTGTGAACATCGCTGATTTGTGAGCTACAGGTTTCAGGTTTCACACGAAAGATGGGACAGTTTTGATCTCACTGACTGATATATGGTCCTAAAAGTTCCATGGGTTGTGGTTGCTGTTGTTGTGCATGTGTGTGTGTGTGTGTGTGTGTGTGTGTGTGTGTGTGTATACTTCTCTGTAGGAAAGAAGAAAAAGTTGCTGTTTATCAAATAAAAACCTGTGTCAAAACACTTACCACAATTTTTTAAATTGCAGTCATTTCATTCCTATTTTAATTTTCTTACAAAGTTGTGTTTAAAATACTTTTGTGTGTTTCTGTTGATGTATATTGTATGTGTTTGCTTGCTTGTGTCCCACAACACACATGGAGGTCAGAGGAAAATTTAGGGGAGTGGATACTCTCCTATGCTAAATGGGGCTCAAAGGTCAGACTCAGGTTGTGAGGTTGCAAGACTCGGCAGGAAAGGTTTTTTTTTTTTTTACCTGCTAAACTATCTTTCCAGCCATATGTTCCTCCAAAGTTGTGTTTAGATTAATCTAAGTTATGACTTTAAATTTTTATGTGTCTTTTGTGTATTTAGCTTTCAATTTACAAATTATTCCTACTCAAAAAAGTTAATCTTTAAATCAATAATTTAGTGAATTAACACTTTAAGTCAATAATTTAAAACCTAGAAATATTTCATGTGCATCTTATCCAATATATACCAACAGAAAAAGTGATTAGGCATTCTGCTAACAAATACATGTATTCCACATGTCATTGAAATTGATTTTTTATATATGGAAATGCTGCAGGATGGCATTTTATCTTTAGGTTTATATGTTGGAACTGTGTAAATCTTAAGGTTTATTAATATCTGGAATTAGGCTTTCTAACTCACTGATGAAATTGTATAAAAATTTGTCCATGTGAAAATATAATTTTGACTAAAAAAATCAATGCATAGAAAATGGCTTAATAGTTATTAAGCATACTTAAAATGTTTCATAAATGATGCTATTTATAAATAAAAAGGTAAGACTATCAATATGATAAGATGAAAGCCAGTAAAAGCTCATTTGCTTATGCAGTTTTGATATGTAGTAGATGAAGCTTTTCAGATCTGTTTAACCCCTGAACTTCATGTAAAAAAGTCAGGGGTGATGGCACACACTCATAATGTCAGGTCTAGGGAGGCAGAGATGGGAATGTTCCTGAGCTCACAAGATAATCAGTCAAGTCTCTTGGTGAGCTCCAGATCAATGAGAGGTGATATCACTTAAAGAACACATAAGATTGTCTTTTAACCTACACATACAAATACACCTACACACACACACACACACACACACACACACACACACACACACACACGCACAATGGTTAATAATTTATAAATGGTGTAGGTATCACTTTAGTAGCCATATGTAGCAGAAAACATTTATTTACCTTAAATTATAACACACTCCAAATGGATAAATTAAATGTAAATTATACAACTAAAACAACCTTAAAACTGTGTAAGAAAAATGTTCAGAACACTAAAAGATTGTTTTCTACTTATCATTTGGAAATTGCAACATGATTGCTAGAGATGCTGATGAGAGTATGGGAGTGACTCATTTATTGTTGATAGAAATACAACTGTCTAAAACGTCTGTGAAGGCCAGGTCAGGTAACAGATTTTGAAACTTCATATGTACATACCCTTAAAGGGAGTAATTTCACTTCTGAAATTATATCTTTCAGGCATAATTAGACATACTGGGAAATATAAGACTTAAATAGTTGCTCACTGTATAAAAAGAAATAGAATTTATGGCTGTGACTATAATACAGCTAAAATACTTTATAACCACATGGATTAAGATGCTGTAGTTAATGGGAGGGACTTCATAAACATTTATAAACAGGGAATAGTCTCAAAGATAAATCATTATTTAAAAAAACTACAGAAATACAAAATATTGAGTATTCTACTTTTGTTCAGATATCATGTGTGAGTCTGTGTATTAGAATGTCTGCAAGGACACACACATAAACACACAGAACACACACACACACACACACACACACACACAGAAAGAGAGAGTAAAGAATCATAAATCTTTATAGATAAATCACTCAATATCTATATCTCTAAATTTCTAGCAAAAGGAAATTTGTTTCATTATTTTAATATCTCTTAAGTTTCTATATACCACCCATTCAAACATCAAATGCATGTTAAGTAGTAAAAAAATACAACTTTAGCCGGGCGGTGGTGGCGCACACCTTTAATCCCAGCACTCAGGAGGCAGAGGCAGGCGGATCTCTGTGAGTTCGAGGCCAGCCTGGTCTCCCAAGCGAGTTCCAGGAAAGACGCAAAGCTACACAGAGAAACCCTGTCTCAAAAAACCAAAAAAAAAAAAAAATACAACTTTAAAAAATATTTTATTCAATATTATT
>CABHPP010144503.1:5572-20873 GCA_902168425.1 Peromyscus attwateri | reverse complement strand
TATCATTGAAGAATGACCTATTGTATCAGGTCACTGGTATACTTAAGAAATAATTCTGGAAGTTTCTCTGCTGTGTAACTCACCCATCTGCCTAAGTGGCTAGACCTACAAGTTACCTGTCTCTATTTAAATTGTTCAAAGTGTAACCTTGAGCATGAACCTAAAAGAAAGTTAAGGATGGCAGCATATGTGGAATGCAAAATCTGTCTAGGTTGTCTTCTCTTTGAGCATTAGCCATGCATAGTAAAGTGATTTTTTTTATTAATCTCACAAGTGTGCAGAGTCATTTCTCCCTGGGAAGGCATATTAATTCTAGAACAGCTGCATATCCAGCCTTTTAGAAAAATGTTTCTGAAATAAGCTCTCCTATGCTGACTCAGGTGGCCTTGATTCCAGCCTGTTGCTCTCCAGGGCAATGACCTTGCTGTCCTCCATCTTACACCTTCAACATTCTTAAATTAAATTACTGTACCACCTCAGAGTTTTAAAATTATCCATTTGATTCATTGCAGTCACAGGAAAAGGATTTGCATGTGGAGCATGGCTTCTGCCTTCAGACCAGAATAGGAGGAACAGTTTATTTTGTACACTGCAGGGGGAAACAGGGCAGCTGCTCAAGTCACCGTTATGAAAAAGGACCTGATTGTGGGAGGAGGAGTGGTTTTATAGTTACCCAGCATCTTTTAATGAATATTATATGAGTGAACACAAACCACATTGGTGGGGTATAGTTTGTGATTGTTAACTTGAATGAAAGAATATTGAATATCTCCAATGCAGATATGTTCAATCCTGCTTAACACAGTTAAGTCAGCACAGAGGACTGAGAAACAGGCCATTTGACTGTAACTTTTCCTGTGTGTCTGATTTCTGATCTTAGCAGCCAACATGTGCTTATGGGAAAGGTCAATCTGTCTCTTATTAATGGCATTCCCTCTACTATGGTAGGACCTAGTCTTTTCCAATGTCCATATAGTTAAGTTTTTTATCTTAAGAATAAATTATTTTTATCATTTTATAAAGTCAATTATTGGTATCATTTTTTTACATTTCATTTTCTTTAAATGCATTGCTACTCTATTTTCTAGCTGTTTCTGTTCTCCAATGTTTCTCTGTCATTAATACTATCATTGCTTGTTTTCTCAAATGCTGTTGATTATTTATGTCTGTGTGATGTCTCCTGTAGCTTAGGTTTGCCTCGTGCTATGTAATTGGGAATTGCTTTGAACACCTAATCCTACCTCTACTGCCCAGTGCTGGGAAGACAGTCCTGCAACTCCTTCCAGGCTGGGCCTTGACAAGTTAATGAGTGTCCTCCAACCTTTCTGGCTTTTATTGGGGACAAATAAGAGAAGAAGGACCTTTGCAAAAATTGAGTTCATTGAACAACTCTGAATCTGGTGTAGTGTGACAGTGCAAGAAATGGAGGGGCAGAAAGGAGGATGAAAGAACGCTTTACTGCTGGTCCTTGACTAGTGAGTGAGAAGGAAAATTAGATCAGTTTATGAGTGTCCTCCAATATTTCTGGCTTTTATTGAGCACTTACAGATGAAGAGGGACCTGTGCAAGGACTGAGTTCACTGACCAACTTTGAAGCTGGTGCAGTGACAGTGCAGAAAGGGAGGGCAGGCAGGAGGGTGAGTGTGGGAACTCCCAGAGGTTTCCTAGTGAGAGCTGAGCTTGCTTTACACAACAGGGCTGCATTGGGGATGGCTTGGCCATGTGCATGGTTACCAGGTGTTTGGAAGGGTCTGCACTTGGCTATGCTAGGGGGAGGTCTTTTGCTCCACCCCTTTGCATTTCTATGAATAGTCCTTTAGCAGAGACAGAAGGGGCTAGTGGGTTTTGACCCAGGCCCTCCTGAGGCTATCCTATGATTTTATCTGTCTCTCTCCCTTCTATATTTCTATCTAAATATTTCCTACTCTCCCTGCTCAAGAGTAACCTGAAGGGAAAAGTGGGGGTGGGTCCCCCACAGGTGACGGCTTTCCTGATTTGACAGCAGTTGTGATTAGCAATGTGGAGTTAGGTAATCAATTTTAGGTGATCCATAAATGTCCTGACTGGTCATGTGTTGGGAACCACAGACCAGGACAATAAAAAATCTGGATAAAGGACTGACCTTATTGTGAAACTAAATTACTGCAGTTACACTAGTTCAACCAGAATTGAAGATCTGGGTAAAATGTGGTCCTGCTTAGCAGGACTGTGATTTTTCTGGTTTAAGATGTCCAGCCTGAGAGAACAGGTGTGAGTAATCCTTGGTGTGCTCTCATACAAATCCCTTGTCTCTGGAGCACAGGGCCATGAAACCTGTTTCAAGTTTTCAAAATATTCCTTTGAGATTATAACTATATAATCTCCACAGTCTCTTTCCTGCCTGCAAACCCTCTTTTGATCCCTCATTGTTTTCTAATTGATGGCCTCTTTTTGCTTTAACAACAGTTAGTGTTTGTGACCTATGTTTGGCTGCAGGACTTCCCAGCTGTGAGGGAACAGGTTGGCTGCACTGGACATTGAGGAATGGGATGTTCACCCAAAGACCCTGTTCTTGAAAGAGGAACAGAAAGTGCTCTGGGAGATTGGAACAATTTGTACTAAAAACAAATTCCTCAGATTAGGGCCTTGTCTGCCCCTAGAGTGGAAGGGCAGAGCTGGGAAGGCCTGTGCTACCTGTGTCATTTGATCATCCAGTAGGAGAGCTGCTAATGTCCTGAGGCCCAGCTGGGTGAAGTTACATAATGTGGGACTCTGAAAAGGCTTAGCAATGAGGATTATCAGTGGGATGGAACTTGCAGGTTCTTTCCAGGATTCTCCTCTGGTTCTGCAGTAGGGATCTGTAAGGGAGAATACAAGCCATGTCATGGGGAATGTGGGGACCACTGACCCCAGACCAAGAGGAGCACTTCTGCTGAGCTGTCATTTCTGCTGGGACTGGGATATACCATGAGCCATACTGTGGTTCTCTTGGTCCATTTGGTGACCCTGGCAGTGACCCTTCTCTCTTGAGCCTCCCCAGATGTGGATTCCCTAGGGAGGAGGGGACTCTATCACCCTGGCTATGGAAGGGCATAGTGCTTGTAGTATATGTGTCCAGTGTGCACACACAGGTATTTATTTTGGTGTGCAATGGGAAGACAGATTGGAAAACTGAAGGTCTAGTTTCTAGAAGTTCTGAACATTGCTTTCCACTTTCAGGTTGACTTATAAATGTTATAAATAGTTTAGAAACTGGTAGAAAGACAGTGATGGGGATCATCCTTCAGAAATATGTGATTAGAATGTTTTTAAATTTCTGATATAGGGTTGACCTGATTCAGGGAAGTTTAGTTTCAGGGGAGAAAAGAAGTTTCTGAGATATTTCAGGTGTGTGTAGTGTTTGGCAGGTGGATAGGGCAGATTCTACGTCTTGTCCCATAAACCATTTAGTAGAAAATAAATGTTAAATTCTTCTTCTACATTGTTTTGTTTGTGGGCATCAGTGGGGCTGTGTTTGCCTGCAACTACAACAGGATATGAGAGTTTGCAGAGCCATAGGAGGAGATCATCTCCATTTTTAGCGAGAGCTCTAGAGCATGGCGCCTCTCTGTTTGAAAGAAATATCAGTAGCTGGAGGGTCAGAAACAACAATTTAAGGGTCACTTTGAGTTAATTCTTTTGGAGTTGTAAAGTCTGTGTTTATTTAATTTCTATACACATAGAATTATAGGTAGTTGGATAACATTTGTCACGATCACACTTTTCCTAGGTGAGTTTCCATTGGTCTTTTGATTAAAAGTTGACTATATTTTTCTGCTTTTGTTCTTGGCTTTTTCTCTCCATCCCCTTTATTCATTCACAAATATTGTACATAGTCTTGATGGTTGTAGCTTTTTGGTATATATAGAAGTCACATTGTGTCAATATGTATACTATCTTGTCATAATCCTAGGACCATTCTGAGAGTTACCACTTTGCATCTAGCTTTGGAATCAGATATCCTGTTATAAATTGTTGGGAAATTTCTTGGGATTGTATTCAATTCATGCTACAGATTTATCATACTCAATATCTTAATATTGATGTATCATGTTCTCAAGGGTCATTTTTTTATTTTATTTCTTTTTATTTCTTTAGGCTTTGTGTTCTTGTTGTTAATCTGTGAAAGACTTTTAGTTTATTGGACAAAAAGTACTAAGGAACTTGGCCAGCGTCTCAGCACAAATTCTTCTTGGGGACAACTTGAGTTCATACCAACACCCAAGTTGGAAGGTCATAAGCACCTGGTACTACAGATCCAGGAGATCCGACACCCTCTTCTCTGGAGTGTCACCTGTATGTACATGGATGACATTCTTTCTTTCACATATAAACATATACATAAAAATGATGATAAACTTGTTTTCTAAAGTTCTTGTGACTTATAAAGCAATTAGAGCAAAGTAAGTTGCTTTAGGTGTACAATATAAATCATACACTATTTAAAAACCTGTTATCTTGCATTTAGTTTGGAAAAGCTTTCATTTCCTCACTGATTCAGACTCACATCTGATCATCAATCATAGGAAACAAACTGGTGTTTCCTAGGAAATATTCTTTTCTTTATTATAAGAGAATGAGATCTTTTTAGTAGTCAGAACTATTTTCTACAAAGTTAAAATATTAGAAGGAGTCAAACGAATCTCTCCAATTTTAGTGGAACAGCCCTCCTCACCCAACCCATTTTTCTGTTATTAGCAATGGAGAGAACTGGGCTACAAAGGATGAGTGATGGCCAGAGATTTCTTATAGTATGATTTAGATAATAATCTTGTAGTTCTTGTTAAAGGACCATGATATATATTTGTAGGTATGTCTTTCTGTCTTATTTTTTTTAGTAGTGCCATCTTTGTTTTTAGTTTTACTGCCATCTAATTATATTGTTGTTCCTCTGGAAAATGATGGACCTTCACCAATTTTTTAATTCAGAAAATTTTCTATATTATGTTATGAGTTCCTTGAGGTTTTTTTTTTTTATTTGTTTTTTTCTTCTATGTGAACTTCCTGTGGAGAGAGAGTTTTAGTTTTTTTTCATGATCTTAGAGGCTTGCCTAACCTCATCTCTAGGCATATCTGTGTTTTCCAGTTGTTGCTGTCTTGATATTTGTTTTTTTTTTCCTGTTTGAGTGATATGTTGGTTTTGGGTTTCTAAAACCTTCTGAGATATTATTGTCTCTTTGTCTTAATTAGTTTAAGCTGTCAACATGATGTGATCTAGAGTCTTCTGAGGGAAAATCAGTTGAGAGCGTGCCTGGATCAGAATTGCTAGTTACTATGTCTGTGAGAGATTGTGTTGATTGATGATTAGTGTAGGAAGGCTCTTCCACTGAGCGTGGCAATACCCCTAAGCAAGTGGGCCTGGGTAGGATAGGAGAGCTAGCTGAGCAGAAGACAGTGACCAAGCATGAAAGAAAGCCAGTAAAAAAGTTTCCCCATGGATTTTGCCTTCAGTTGCTAGCTTGAGTTTCCACCTTAAACTCCCACAATGGTGGGTTGTGTGTGATCTGGCAATTTCAACCAAATAAATGTGTTCATTACCTAAGATGCTTGGTTGGAAAATTTAATCACAGCAAGAAGCAAGCAAGTTAGAACAAAACATGGGACACAGAAAGTGATTTTATTGCTGCATAGAACCTAGGATTGATGACTTTTGGAGGAATGTTGAAGATATTAGGACTGTAGAATGCAAAAGCCATAGAAAGCTGTACACAGAACTTAATCAGCTGTTCTTGCAGGACTGAGAGGATGGGAGTATTGAGAGCAATGCAGAGAGTGGACATTGAGGTCATAGGATTTCAGTGAAAAACAGACACCATGTTAAATTTAGCCAGAAGTCATTTGTATAATATTTTGGCCCCTAATCATACTTTCTCCATTCCCTGAGAAATTGAGTCAGGCAGAATTAAAAATTAATGGGCTGATTTCTTTGATAAAATACTGATTTTGTTGGATGGTTATTACTGGTGACTCATTTAGGTCTCCAGTGAAAAAGAAACAAAGAAAGAAATGAAAAATTTGTATTTTTTAGAGAAAAGTTTTAGGTAGTTTCAGGTAGCAGTCCAGTGGTGAAACAGGCAGGAACTTTTAAGGAGAGTGTCACTATTAAACTGAAGGCACCTGCTCTATATTAGAAGCCTATAAAGGTGCCCTAAGGGTAAAACTCTATCCAGCTGAACTTTCAATTTATGGAAGGAGTAAGCAAAATGACTCCTGATTCCAGGAACGAACTTCATGAAGAACCTGCTGCAACTGTGGTCCAAATATAAGGTCCATCACAACTTAGAACATAGTAGCCAAATTTGGGGAGTTTGGGGGCAGTCACCCATGTTGTATTGGTTCTTGAAACAAGACAGTTGCAAAATGTAAAAGTCGTGGGTTCTTCCTCTGTGGTTTCAGTTCAGCACTGTTGTTTGTCATGGGTCAGAAACCCAATGTGGAGACTCTAAGAATCCATTGCATGAAGCTATGAAGATGAAGCCTATATTGTATTTTGAGACCATTTGATATTGAGTTATGCAAGCTATGAGATATTGTTGGACCCCAAAGTTTAGGGTCCTGAGTGGGTGCCCCAAGAACCCAGACTCCAGTCCAGTTGA
Organism: Peromyscus attwateri; assembly: GCA_902168425.1. Lineage (NCBI taxonomy): Eukaryota > Metazoa > Chordata > Mammalia > Rodentia > Cricetidae > Peromyscus > Peromyscus attwateri. Next base: position 14,259 of record CABHPP010144503.1, on the reverse strand, counting down.
TGCAATAACAAGAGGTTTTTATTACGGCTGTATACAGTCGGGCAGACTCTGCTCAAAGAGCAAGAGTCGCACCACACCATAGTTCATAGGTGCTTTTAAAGGAAAAACCCACCAAAGTTCCAAGATTACAATTTCCATACAATCACAGAGTGATCACAGAGTGGGTACAATGGGTACAGTTACGTCAACCTCAAGGGGGGTATCAAGTGGGGGAGTGGTGGTCACAGTGGTCCTTCCTGGAACACCTGCAACTTTCCCAGTCACAGTTGAGCATATCTCTTAACAGAAATCTCTTTACATTGTTACATGGTTACAGGGGAGTTCGAACAATGGCTGAGTCAGGTTGCCCTGGGAGCTAGATTTTTAGTTTCTCATTTCCTGGTGCTTGAAGTTTCTCATTTCCTGAGGCTTGGGGATGTAAGCCTGAAGGGTTAGGGTCTTTCAATATCTGCCATGGAGAACTGGATACAGGGAGTGGAAGTAGCAGAGGAGAGACATGGATGAACATTTGCAGGCATAGTGTTATCTAAGCTCTCTGAGAATGAAACCTCATGTGTCTGAGTCAGAGCTACAGGACTTGATGTTTGCCCTGCTGAGTTTTCTTCTTGTCTTAGTCCAATCTTCCCTCCTTGCATGCACAGTCCTCTCTTTTCCTTTTTTTTTTTTAACATTTATTATTCTTTCACTTAATATATCCCCTCATGCAGTAAATTTTCCTCTCCCTCTACTCCCTGATGTCCCCTGAACTGCTCCCCTGTGGTGATATATTGTGTACCCTAATAAACTTATCTGGGCATCAGAGGACAGAGCCAGCCACCAAATTAAACATAGAGGTCAGGCAGTGGTGGCACATATCCTTAATCCTATCACTCGGGAGGCAGAGATCCATTTGGATCTCTGTGAGTTCAAGGCCACACTGGGAACAGAGCCAGACATGGTGACATATACCTTTAATTCCAGGAAGTAATATGGCAGGACAAAGAAAGATATAGAAGGCCTGAGTAAACAGGAATTCTCTCTGTTGAGGCTGAGAATTTCATAGAGGTAAGAACATGGCTGGCTTGTTCTGTTTCTCTGATCTTTCAGCATTCACCTCAATATTTCGCTCTGAGTTTTTCATTATAAGACCTTTTAAGATTCATATTATGCTCCCCTCTCCACCAGATCCACTATTCTTCCATTTCCCTTCAGAAAAGAGCAGATCTTCCAGGGATATCAAGCATATGTGACATAACAACTTACAATAAGACTAGGCAGAGACCCTCATAATCAAGGCAGCATGAGGTAACCCAGTAGGAGGAAAAGGGTACCAAGATCATACAAAAGAGTCAGAGACACCCCTGCCCCCATACACACTGTTAGGAACCCTATAAAAACATCAAAGCTACATAACCATAACACATATGCAGAGGACCTGGCACAGACCCATGGAGACTCCATGATTGCTGCTTCAGCCTCTGGGAACCCCTTTGATGTCGGCTTAGTTGATTCCTTGGTCTGTGTTTTCCTGGTCTCCTTTTTATTTAGAAAAAATTTTGACTATGATTGTTTTGCAAATATTTTCTGGGCCAAAGGGCTAGGAGTCCTTTTCCTTCTAGTCATTATTCCTAGGTTTGGTCTTTTCATATTGTTCCAGATTTTCTGGATTTTATGTTTTAGGAACTTTTTAGATTTAACATTTTCTTTGACTAATACATTCATTTCTTCTAACATATATTCAATGCCTGAGAGTCTTTCTTGCATCTCTTCTATTCTTTTGGTGAAGCTTGCTTCTGTAGTTCTTGTTGGCTTACCTGATTTTTATTTCCAGAATTCTTTCAGCTTGTGCTTTTTTATTGCTTCCATTTCCATTTTCAGATCTTGAACAGTTTTATTCATGTCCTGTAACTGTTTGGTTTTTCTTAACTTTCTTTAAGGGATTTGTTTGCTTCCTCTTTAAGGACCTCTATTATTTTCATAAAGATGGTCTTTAGGTCTTTTGCTCGTCCTTCAGCTGTGTTGGAATATTCAGGGCTTGCTGTAGTAGGATATCTGGGCTCTGGTGGTGACATGTTGCCTTGGCTGTTGTTATGTTCTGAAGCTGATGTCTAGGTATCAATCTGGTTTTGGGTTGATTATGGGTCTAGGTCAAGCAAGAGAATGAGGGCGGGACATATGCAGCTCAAAGACACAGCCCAAGGATGCGGGTCCAACAGTGAGAATGACATCTCAGACCACAGTTGTGGGAAGTGGCTAGGGATCGGAAAGGGACAACTCACCAACAGAAGCAGCCAGTGTTGTGCAAAGCTGTCCAGCAGCTGGGCAAATGGAAAAGTGGGCAGTCATAGATAGAGTAAACCTTGGTACAGGGTCCCGGGTGCAGAGTGCCGGGAGGGCCTGCTTTGTCTCAGCATCAATATTATTTATTAGGTGGCACAATGTTATTCATTAAGCAGTGCTGTTTACCATGTGAGAAAAGCCATGAGGTACAACAAAACCCACTATAAGAATTTATTAAGGGAAGGGAACAGAAGGGATGTGCTAAGGCCTATGGAAATGATTATGTAGGAAGAGAGAGGAGTTATATAAGATATATCAGCCATATCTTAATGAAAGGACCACAAGTTCCTCCAGCAAAAGAAGAGGAGAATGACTGCTTTAGCAACTGGGAACTTTCCTTAAGCCCCTGAGAGAATAGAGACCCTTATCCAGATGCCTGACCTTGTAAAAAGGACTTCTTATGGGGAGCAGATGCTATACTACAATTTCTTAGTCTTACTATATGGGCCTCATAACGCTTAGTATATTCCCTTCATAATGCTCCCCAAAGGGAAGGTCTTGGTGTCCTCCATTATACCATACCATTCTAATTTCTCTGTATTTATTAACTGAACTCTTGCCCTTAATTGCCTTAGGCTCTAGATCTGAAAAATAGGCATTTTATCCATGGGATCAGATGTGTCTAGTAAATCTCCAACTTTCCTGTTCTTGGTGTAATTAGGAGGGCACAATGGAATTCCTGGTTCCATGGTACAGGGATTTTTTTTTCTCCAAAGAATTATTTTGTTTAGAGAGTCTACCATTGTACACATTTTTATCCTTTACCAAAACCTGCACAAAATTTCCCAAAGGGAAAGGCATTAATAGTGAGAATCATTAAAATAAAAATAAAAAGGTACTGGAAAAGTGTGATTTGTCTGTAAAATCGAAATGCTGGAAATTTGTCAAGCAGCAATAGTTACCATGTCATCCACACCAATACTTCACAACACAGCTTAACATGCTATGGGTATGTATATATTCTTTGAAGTTACATGCTTCTTCATGTCTCCATTAATTTCTGATTAGAAATGTCATCTTGAAGTACTGCCTTTCAGGGGATTGTCCAGAAATGCAGATAATGTAATGGCAATGAGATTTATTAAAATCAAAACAAAACAGACAAAACACATTTCTGTTACGTGTGTGTGTAATGTGATTATAGGTTTTTAGGCCATGACAGATATGTGGAAACTGGAAGACAACTTTGTGGGGTCTACTTTTGCCCCTCTTCATATGGTGATCAATGTCAGGTTCCAGTCTTGCACAGACTGTCTCACTGGTCTTCAAATAAAATTAGTTAAAATATTACATCAGTGAAATCTTGTCTTCTTTTTAGATTGTAAACCATATTATCATCTAATGATAGAGGAAGACAGGACAATTTGAATAATAGATTCTATTTGCAAATGGAAATGATATACTGCTATCTCTTTAGTTTTTTTTTTCCTTTTCTTTGGATTGTTAGTTTATTCCAAGGATTAAATTTTTGTTCCTGACACTTTCTCAGAACCACAATCTAATGCCATAGAATTGTTTCAGTGGGTAAAGTAGGTTGCTGCTAAGCTTATTCAATCTCTGGAACACTCAGATTACTTCTACAAATTTTTCACTTATTTCTACACTCAGGCTGTGGCATATGCACACTCACTCTCACACTGACACATACGTAAATAATTTTTAAACCCAAATAAGTGTCACTGAGGTCACTTGAAGCCAGATGACTCCCTTGATTTCATCTCTAGAACTCAAATGAGAGAAGTAGATAATTGATGCCTTTAAGTTGTCCTTTCATTGCCATATACACATAATGGCATAGGTATATCCACACAAACATAGTTCAAACATTTTTGAATGGATGAAATTAACCAAGTAAATAACCCAGTTATATAGAATATCTGAAATGATTTGCCAGTTTACATTATTATTACAGAATTTCAAGAGGTATTACTGTTCATTAGAACATTGACGGTTTCTTTTAAAATCTTATTTTATCCTTTAATTCTCTGATTTAAAGACAGATCATTTCAAAAACATATTTCAGCTGGGCTTAGAGGTGCATGCATGCCTGTAATCCCAACACTTGCAGGACAGTAGCAGGCCAATCTCTCTGAGTTTGAGATTTGAGGTCAGGTTGGTTCAAATAGTGAGTTCCAGGATAGCCATTGTCTTTATAGAGGTATCTTGTCTCAAAAGATTACAAAAAGAAAAGGCATATCTCAAATTGTGGAACTTTTCCTATATAATCTGACTGGACACTGACTGGTTTCTACAAATCAGGTTTGTTATTTTTACTCACATCAAGAAAATTGTATTAATAATGAAAATAAGAAGCAAAGTAGAGTCCATTCTAAGATGATAGAAAGCCATTGAATCCTTTGATAACAATCTAGAGGGGACTTTCATCACCTTCAAGTGATAGGAGACAGAAGGAGTAATCTGGCATCTTCATCTACAATTTAATGTCATATTTGTGAGCTGGAGAGTTTACTGAATAGTCATGCTCCTCTTGGGCACCCAAGTTTGGTTCCTAGCACCCACATCAGATGACTTAGAACTACCTGTATTTCTAGGTTCAGGAGATATGATGCATTCTTCCGACTTCCTAGGGTATCAGATACACAAATGGTGAAAAGACAGATCTATAAGTCATTACATATTTTAAAAAAGGTTTTCTTCATTTATATGTTATTTTCAAAAGGAATGAAATTTAATTTAGGTGTATAAGTTTTGCCAGTGTGTATATCAAGTGCATGCCAGCTACCAGTGGAAGTCATAAGAGAGTGTGATTCCCAGTGCCTTTAGTTACAGGCAGTTGTGAGCTGTCTTTTGTGTGCTGGGAATCAAAGTCAGGCCCTGTGAATGAGCATGAACATGTCATTATAGCAGTAAGATGTGAATAGATCATTCTGATTTCATCTTTACTTCAGCCCTGATCACCCAAAAGAAACAAAAGATTGACAGCATCCAAAACTAACTTAAACATGGTTCTTAAATAAGTTTCCAAGCCCAAATCTCCACAAAATGAGGGAAAAGTACAAAAACTGATCAGGTGTGTAACTGACAATACAAGTCTTAAAAAGGGTCTGACTGATTGACCAAAGCCACAAGACTGAGTTTATTTCCAATGTCATAAATGAGCAGCAATGCAAGCCCACAAGGACATATGTCAGGTGTATCCCTGCTGGAGTATATGCCTCCTATAAGGAGAGAAGAGGAAGTTGCTGGCATTAAGACTGAATGGGATCATATTTTGCTTTTTTGATGCCTGTAAAACTTTCAGTTGGGGACCTGAATTGTGGTGACTTCAGATGACATCCAGGTTGTCAGGAGATCCTGAGACTTAAGCACAAGTCACTCTAAGGCTAGGGCAATCAGGTATTTACAAAGAGCTGTAGAGTGTGGAGGAATTGAAGGGAGGGAGTTTTGGCTGTGAAAACCCAGGATCAAATGACCAGAAAGCAATGCTTGGAGTGTATCTGAGGACAAGTTGCCTCCTATTGTGTTCTCTGTCTCTTCTCAGCTGTGGTGGATCACTGCCCTCCAGGTCTTCCACTATTTCGTTTTTTGACAGCTACATGTAGCTGTCAGTGACAATTCTCTTCATGCACCAATTTGTGGTCCCAACTTGGGCCTTTCAGTTCCTCAGTCCTCACTCTGCCAATTCCTATAACCTACCTTCCTGGTAGGAATAAGGATATTCTAAAGAGATATTTATATCTCTCCCTTTGGCTAACAACTAGTAAAACAGTGGGCCACATGGAATTTCCCTGGGAATCTCATTGTGGGAAAAGTCTAAGTCCTCCAAATGAGAATGTTTTTACTGAAGAAACATTTACTCTTTAACTGACCACCATACAGGAGAGACAGGATCTGAGAATGTGCGAGGGTTTTAGAGATGGGAAAAATTTATTATATGGCTTCAACAGATTACTTAGTTTTGCATATATTTGCCTTCTGTCTAAACCTGTTAGGACCCCCAAGGATGGATTATTTACCTTATATTTTTGTGGTAATATATTGTGTACCCCAATAAAACTTATCTGGGGAATCACAGGACAGAGCCAGCCACTAGATTAGACATAGAGTCCAGATAGTGATGGCACACACCCTTAATCCTATCACTCGGGAGACAAAGATCCATCTTGATTTCTGTGAGTTCAAGGTGGTGTGGTGGCACACACCCTTAATTCCAACACTTGAGATCTCATGTCTTTGCTTGGGAAGCACACACACCTTTAATCCCAGGAAGTAAGATGGCAGGGCAGAGAAAGATATATAAGGCATGAGGAAACAGGAACTCACTCTCTTGAGGCTGAGGATTTTGAGGTAAGAACGTGGCTGGCTTGTTCTGTTTCTCTGATCTTTCAGCTTTCACCCCAATATCTGGCTCCAGGTTCTTTTTATTAATAAAACCTTTAAGATTCATGTTATATATTTTCATGATTGTTCTAAATTAATCAAGCTGAATCAATATCATTTTTAAAATTTTCATTAGTAATTTTTCCCTTTTCCCTTTTCTATTCATTTCTTTTTTTCTTTTCTCCTTTTTTTTTAAGAATAGTGTTATTATGACTCACTGTCTGGCCCAGAACACCCACTATAGACTAAGTTGTCCTAGGACATCAGAGAGATCTGTCTACCTTGCCTCCAGAGTACCTGCAATATAGGTGGGCATGTCACTCATTGGATAATTTGGTTCATTTAATTGGCTTACAGAGGATGAGTGGCTGAGCCTGGCTGGAAGAATAGCCAGGTCACAGGCTCTAGTCCTAACTCTAGTAATAGAAGAAGGTTCCCATCCAATGCAGCCTTCCTGGCTTAAAGTCCACTGTCTTCCAACTATGAGCAATATTGTTTTTCTTTATCATTGAGTCTCTTATAACTCATCAAAGGACCTGGGAAGAGTTCTGTCCTTATTCGGCAGATGGTGAAGCCTAGGCTCACAGAGATAAGTAGTCTTTGAATGTAGTTAATTGTAACTCCTCATGTTACTTATCCCATCAATCTAATGCCTCACTAAATGAAGTTGAAGCCACCTAAGCCAGGCATGGTGGCACAGGCCTGTAACCATAGGAAATTAAGGATTTCAAAATCATTCAAGTTGAGAATAGTCAATGGGGTCTGTTTGGAGGGCCACAGAACCAAGAGAGACTGGCTCAGGACAGTATCCATAGTCTTCCCTGCAGCTCCAGAACTTCAGGGTCATGGCAGCAGCAATTATAAGTTGAGGTAGTTACCACGCCAAGTTTTCTATTCATAACAATGTTTTCTATTCTTGATAATGTTCCCTGTCTAAGGCAGCATAGATCACTTTAGGGTCAAACTCTTGTTGCTCTTTAAAGAGTAGAATTCTCCTGTGGGTGGGAGAATTAGCCTCAGGCAGGAATGAGCTCCCTAATTGCATATCTAATACAATGTGTTCAGCCCTGAAACCATATACACACAATCAACACAAATGGACTCAGCAGGTTTCATTTATATATTTGTGCATATATATTCACACATGCTTAACAAGGAAGAAATTGGAAAGAAAGAATTTGAGAAGGGATGGACAGAGGACAAGGAAAGGGGAAATTGATGTAATACATTTTAATTAAAATGTATGAAAATACATTTTAAATAAAGAAGCTGCCTAAAGAGATAGCTTAGCAGTTAAGAGCACTGAGTGGTGTTACTGAGGACACAGATTCCATTCCCAGAAACCATGGTAGCTACCTATTTTCTGTAACTCCAGTTCCAAGGAATCTGGTACCCTCTTCTGGCCTCTATAGGTACTGCACACAGAAGCCTGGAGGCAAACACCCATATACATAAAATAAAGCTTAAAAATGGAATTCTTTACAGTGATGTCACAGCTCTGAGACAGAGAGCAGGCAGAGCAAGTTAAAATGAAATCCTTCTGGTCCTGCATGGAAGCAACTGTAGCCTTCCTCTGAGGTAGCATGCATAGAGACAAAAAGCAGGGTCATTCTAAGGTTAAAATAGCTCAGCAAGACTGTTCATCCAAAAACAGCATACACAGTGCTGGTAGCTGACTTTTCTTTAATATTTTTTGTATTTGTGTTTTCTGCCCTTTGTATGTGTGAGATTTAAAGGCAATGATACATCTTTTAAATGTATTGACACATCTTTTAACTGTAGATCATAACGTATGACCTAAAAGATGGATTTTTCTCTGTAAATCTTCATCTGTCTAAGTAGCTAGACTTGCAGTCTTTTGTCCCTCTTTAAATTGTTCAAAGTATAACTTGTGTCCTGATCTTAAAAGAGACTTAAAGATGATATCATATATGGAATGCAAAATTTGTTCTAGGCTGGCTCCTCTCTGAGCATTAGCCAGAGCTTGATGCATGCAGCTATTAAGAGAGATTTTTGTTTATTAATTA
>CABHPP010144501.1:35830-56630 GCA_902168425.1 Peromyscus attwateri | reverse complement strand
CTCACCTTATAACCCTCCTTGGAGCTTTCTGGTACCTTGTTGCCTATGGAAACGAACATTCATATAGGTTGCTTGTGTATGTGTATGTGGGGGGCCCACATGTTCCCCAGTGTGTGCATAGAGATGAGAGCACAATTGCGTGAGTCATTTCTCTTCCTCCGTGTGGGTCCCAGGGATCAAGCTCAGGTTGTCAGACTTGGTGGCAAGGGCCTTTACCCACTGAGCTTTCTCACTGGCCCCTAATCTGTTTTAAAATGTGTAAACTAAATATTTAAACTAAAATACTGACTGTTGTGTTCTGTCCTGTGGGACATTTTTAGCCAGGTGATTTTGTCCATACTTTGGGAGATGCACATATTTACCTGAACCATATCGAGCCACTGAAAATTCAGGTAAGAAGTAGACCTGTTACATTTCTTTCTGAGCTTGGTGCCTTCTCTTGACAAAAGACTGGATGGCAGGGCATCCTTGGTATCACAGGCACTCTGGTTGATGCTGACTTATTGAAATGCTCCAGCTGCAGGGCTTTTAAGAAGGGAGATGAGCAGGGATGAGGCCATTATCGGCCTTAGCACCCACAGGCACAGAACATGGTAAGGTAATAAACCCCAGTACCAAAGAGAAGAGCCAGGGGTATGGCATTTTAACTTGAAGAGCTGAAAATAAATGTTTTGACTTTAGTTTGATGCTTAAGTACAGTACTTAGGTCTAAACTTTAAAAAGCCTGTTTTTTTTTTTTTAATTCCTTTCAAATTCCTATAATACAGCAGCCAACAAATGAATTGAAATGGTAGTAAGAATATGAGTGTCCATGTTTTGTGAACATTAAGGAGAAAAATTAGACTCAGAAAAGTAATCAGCTGTGTCCCTATGTTTAATATATTTATCAGGAGTTATCTGGTGGCTTCAGCCTGTAATCACAGCTACTTGAGAAGCTAGAGCAGGAGCATAATCCTAAGATAACTGATCAAAACCCTGTTTCAAAATAAAAAGGTAAACAAAGCTGGACTATAGCTTGATGGCAGATTACTTATGTAGTTTTCATGAGGCCCTAGGTGCAATCCCCAATGTTGCAGAAAAAAAAAAAAGACAGTACAATATTGCACTCCTGTAAAATAGTACTTTGTGATAAAATAAAATACTGTGTTGGGAACAAATGTAAAATAATACCATGATTTTGTTTTTAGCTTCAGCGAGAGCCAAGACCTTTCCCAAAGCTCAAAATCCTTCGAAAAGTTGAGACAATTGATGATTTCAAAGTTGAAGACTTTCAGATTGAAGGTTATAATCCACATCCAACGATTAAAATGGAAATGGCTGTTTAGAGCTCTTTCAGAGATGGTGTGAATATTATCAGAGTTTAAGCCTGATGCCAGGGTAAGATAAAGTTTTTCTCTAAAGGAAAATAAACTTAATCAAAACTCTGACAGTGATCTAACTATTTATAACTATCATCACTGGCATTTAGAACTGCCTTTCCTTTAGTATTCACTGAGGTACATAAAAAAGCTGAGATTATATACTCAGCAAAAACAACCAGGCATTTATATATGTCTCTATGAAGACGGCTGATGAGATTCAGATTATGTTATTCCTCTAAACTTGAACTTTGTTACAATGTTTACTTATAAATGTTTTATATGCTGTAGTAATAAACTGTTTTGCAAATTTGTCAGTTTAAAATTTTCAAATTAGTTTTTATTAGCGTGTGTGCGCATATAGGTCAGAGCACAAATTTGAGGGAGTTTGGTTAGCACTGGTGATAGGCTCAAGTTTCTGACTAAAATAGATTGACCGAAAAACTCTAAGCCTTCATTAGCTTGTTGTTGACACAGGGTCTCATGTATCCCAGGCTGGCCTAAAACACACTCTGTAGCTGAGGATGACTTTATTCCTCATCCTCCTGACTCTTCCTAGTGGCTGGGATTGCAGGCATGTATTGGAGATTGAACCCAGAATTTCCTGTATGCCGGGCAAGTACTCTACCAAGTTAGCCACATCCCCAGCCCCCTTGGTTTGGTCTGTTTGTTTGGCAGCGTCTTATCTACCCAGGCTGGCCTGGAACTGACTGTGTAGCCTAGGCCTGATAGTTAAATTATATTTAGTAAGGTAGACTAAACTTTTTTCCTCCTATTTTTCCACAGTGTACTTCAGTATAGTTACATTTTATTTGAAAATATAATGACCCCTTAAGATGGCTAGGGGTCTGTGGGTCACTCAGAGATTCACCATGACTGTCTTAATTAAGATTTCTATTTGCTGTGAAGAGACACCATGACCATGGCAACTCTTATAAAGGAAAAGGGAGCCGGGCAGTGGTGGCGCACGCCTTTAATCCCAGCACTCGGGAGGCAGAGCCAGGCAGATCTCTGTGAGTTCGAGGCCAGCCTGGTCTACAGAGTGAGTTCCAGGAAAGGCGCAAAGCTACACAGAGAAACCCTGTCTCAAAAAACCAAAAGAAAAAAAGGAAAAGGGGTGGCTTGCTTATGGTTTAGAGGTCCAGTCTATTATCATCATGGTGGGACATGGCAGAGTGCAGGCAGACATGGTGCTGGACCTGTAGCTGAGAGTCCTACATCTTGTAGGCAACAGGAAGTAGTCTGCCACACAGACAACAGGGAGTAGTTTGAGCATAGGAGACTTCAAAGCCCGCCCCCACAGTGACACGCTTCCTCCAACCAGGCCACACCTAATAGTGTCACTCCCTCTGGGGGCCATTTTCTTTCAAACCACTACAATGACCGTGAATAAATTTCAATAGGATGCTTTTAATTTCTGGCCCCTGGAATGTTTGGGGCCAGGTCTGCACCTGAGAGTGCTCCCAAGATGCAGCATCTAGCCGCATCAGCCCAGGAGCTCATGAAGGCAAAACCCACAAGATTACATGTATTCTGCCTACCAATAGGCAGGGTCTAATTTTTAACATACATGTCTTGCAGTTGTCCTAGTCATCTTTTTGAGCAGAGTAAGCAGGTTCAATTACAAAAGCAAAAATAGCAGTTAGTCTTATGACCTATTATCTTGTTAGAACAGCAGATTTTATAAGATCAGTCAATTTAAGAATCTTCAACATCTGGTTAAAAAAAAAAATGATGGGGCGGAGTGGGCTGACAGGGTACAGCCTGTACAAGCTAGGGCTTTACATGCCACAGGCATTTTTTTGTTGTTATATATACACCTATCTTAAGCATAGTAATTAAACCTTAAATGTAATGTTAGCCATCGGAAGGTTTTTAAATCACATTTTAAGGTTTTGTTTGTTGGGGGTTGTGGTGGTATGGGGACATGTCTCACACTTTAGCCCTAGCTGGTCTGGAGCTTAGTATGTACCTTAGGCTAGCCTCAGACTTAAGGCACAACTCCAGTTTCAGCTTCCTGCATGCTGAGATTACAAGTTGGAGTTCCCATGCCTGGCTAAGATAGTTTAAGAGTTATGAAAGTGTGAAGAAATACCATTTGTCCCCGTTAATTTCAGTGAGGTGTGGATTCCCTAAAATGCTTAGACTGATAACAGAAGGGATGCTATTTCAGAACAAATGAGTGAATCCTTTTTTTTTTCTGCTTTCCCAGATTTCTTACAGTGATGCAGAACCAGTTTTATTCTAATTTATGACAAGTGTTAGAATGAGGAATTGTTACAAAACATTATGAAACATTGCTTATTTTCAAATTATAGCTTAATATCTAGCACTTGATAGAGATTTACTATCTTCCTGGGCTTTGGGTTAGGTACATCTGCTTTAGAATTTAAAAAAAAAAAAAGGAGTATAATATTGACTTATCTACCATCCACCATGATGGCAGCTGATTCCTGAGGTGAATATGACCTGCAGCTAGACTTAAATTTCTTCTATTTTTATAAAACTCCAGAATTTTAAGCATTTCCATTTCAGAAAAAAAAAAAAAAATGTTAAGGCTGACTACATGAATCTTGAGCAATGAGGAGTTTCTTCCAGACTTCTCCATCTGGGTATTGGTGTTTCTTTACAGATTCCTCTTTCATTTCTGTTGAGTAGCCTGCATCCTAGCAAAGACAACAACAGGTTGAGACATGTTAACACTGGTTTCTGCTGCTACTAGAAATGCTTTTAAATCTAATCCAGAGGTAGTTCTGTATTTAAGAAACTAAGTTTGGGGGCTGGAGAGCTGGCTCAGCAGTCGAGAGTACTTGCTGCTCTTCAAAAAGCCCAGTGCGGTTCCCAGCACCTATCTCAGGCAACTCAACCTCGGATTCCAGTTCCAGGGGATTCCCTCCTTTCACCCACCAGGGTGCCTATACTCATATGCACATACCCACACACATACACGTAATTAAAAATAAAGCTTTCAAATCAAAGGGTTTTTGTTTGTTTTTGTTTTTTAAAGAGGACAGAGGGCCACACTATTGGCTACTTACCTGGATTGTCAGTGAAACTAAAACTTTGGTACCTTAAATCTGTTAATGAAAATGAGCCATAATCTGGACAAAATCAGGATAAATGGTCCAGGTCACAAAACTGTAGTCAAAACCTTTTGGTCACTAAGGTGCAAATGGTACTGGGTTTTGGGCAGAAGGAATGTGTTTTGAGGGCTCAGCAACTGAGGAAATATGACCATAGCTCTGTGTCTTAGGACTTCTATTGCCGTGATAAAACTGACCACAAAGCACCTTGGGGACAAAATGATTTATTTCAGCTTACACCTCTCAGGTCACACTCCATCACCAAGGGAAATCAAGACAGGAACTCAAGAGGGGGGGACCTAAGGAAGGAACTGAAGCAGAAACCACTGAGGAATGCTACTTACTGCCTTGTTCCTCATGGCTTGCCAGTCTGCCTTCATATATCTAGTACTACACCTGTCCAGGGGTGGCACTGTCCCTAGTAAGCTGCACTCACCGTATCACAGTCTTGCCCGAAGGCCAGTCTTCTTGATTTTTTTCTCAATTGAGGTTCCCTCTTCCAAAATGACTCTAGCTTGTGTCACATTGTCATAAAACTAGCTGCACACTGACCAAAAACTTAAGGATTTGATACTCATCACTTGAAAGCCATTTGTTTCTAGATATTGAAAATCAATTCTTAAAGAGTCAAGGCTTTGTGGTCCCTGTTCAGTGGTACAATGGCTGATGGTAGAACATCTACAACATGTTCTGGGTCTCAACTTACCTTGGGAGGCAGATAGGAAGCATGCTTGATTTCCACGGGATACTTGAAATGTTCATGCAGATGGTCCACATATTCGCACATCCTAGGACATTGGAGCGTTAGTGCCTGAAGTGAGGTAACTCAATGAGCTAGCAACTGTGAAAGCAGAAGGGTCCTTAAATGGTAGGTGGAGGAGTTAGCTCAGTGGGTAAAAGGCATTTGCTTTACAAAAATGAAGACCTGGATTTGATCTCGGGAACCTCTGTAAAGCGGGAGACAATAGTGCACTGGGAGGTGGCAGCAGAAGAATCCCCGGAAGCTCAGGTGGGCCAGCTAGCTGGTATATACGTAGTGGGGAGCAACAAAGAGACCCTGTTTTAGACAAGGTTGGGAGGTAAAAACTAACATCTGAGGTTATCCTCTGACCACAACTGTGCCTGCATTCAACATCTCACACACACACACACCCTTTTTGCAACAGGTGCAGCAGGACCTGGGGTTGTAGCTCCATGTTAGTAGAGCTCTTAGCTTGGATAAGATCCTACACGTTTCTTGTGAGTCATTCTGTGAGGTACTTCCATCTCCCAGACATATGTAGGAGCTGAGATACACTGTGAAGTGACCCTGAAAGTTTTGTAGTAAGTACCCTGACAGCAATTCAGATTCCAGACACCTCGATTAAACCGCCAAATGAGGTTCCTTCCATTTATACAGGTGATTAGGTGAAAAGCACAGGTTTTGGAATTGGGTCAATCTGTTCAAATTCTGTATGCCAGTGTCCAGTCCTGTGGGCAGGTGCCATACACAAAAGGGTTGGTATTTCCTTAGTCACCTGATAACGTGATGACACATAATGGGATGTACCAGTGTTGTGTGGCAGATCTTAGGAGATTAAAGCCTCCCATTTTGGAGTGAAGCTTACTAAGTCAGAATGTTTTAGGGAAGTGAACCAACAGGGAGGAAAACACTGCAGGGAAGCCGTAACAGGAATCTTAAAGGTCTTATTAATAAGAACAAACCCGGAGCCAGGTATTGGGATGAACGCTGAAAGATCAGAGAAGCACAAGCCACAGCTAACCTTGCCTCACCAACTTCTCAGCTGATCCTGTTTCCTCAAAAGGAAGCTTCTGTGTCCTCATCCAAATGGATCTCAGCTGAACTGCTGCTCAAAAGTCTAAAAGCTTAACAGGCTCTAGTTCCTGTTTTTCATGCCTTATTTACCTTTCTGCTTCCTGCCATCACTTCCTGGGATTAAAGGCGTGTGTCACCATGCCTGGCTGTTTCCAGTGTGGCTTTGAACTCACAGAGATCCAGATGGATCTCTGCCTTTGGAATGCTAAGATTAAAGGTGTGTGTGCCACCATTTTCTGGCCTCTGTATCTAGTGGCTGTTCTGTTCTCTGACCCCAGATAAGTTTATTAGGATGCACAATATATTGAGGAACACAGTATCACCACAGGAATGAGATGTGCTCACTAGGAGATGAAGTAAACGACTCAAAGTAGCTTCAGGAGTTCCCGGAAACTGACCACATTTACCAGGCCCCTCTTTCCCAGAGTAAACAGTCACTCTCGGACAAGCCCAGCCACCCAGAAGAAACAGAGATAAGCCCCAGCCAAACTGCCTTGAAGAAGCAAAGACCCAGATGAGCTGCCTGGAAGAGTCTCAGAACTGAGTCACCTCTACGGGACTCCTCAATCTCTGGTGCTGCCTGCAGGCTGTGCAGTGTGCTCCAAGTTCCAGCTTCGTGAGCTGTCACCCATGCTGGATGGGCTTTGGTCAGGCAGCTGTCTTTGAGTCATTTAAGTGACCCCTGACCCATATTCCTATAAATAACATCAATAAAACTCAGTAGTTCACTAAGTTGGACTTTGGTGGTATCTGTACTTGAGTCTGTCGCCAGTTCCATATATAGGGTGATAGAAGTTTGTTCCCATCTCCCCAGGGATAATGTCACACGACAACCAGGAATGCACAAATAAATTGGCAAGAGAAGCTCATGGCTCCTGTGTCCCGTGTAAGGAACAGGGTGCAGATAAAGAGCCAGCTACATGAAAGAGACAGATGGGTCTCAAAAAACGCAGAGGCAATGACAAATGTGAGGGCTTAAGACGTCACCCCCTGCTGTTGGTTATCTGGGGGCAGTTTTATATAGGCATTTCTGAGTTGCAAAGCCTGTATGAAGCACCAGCTCTGCCTGGCAGGGTCTCTCACACCAGGGACACTGCACCAGGGTGCTCAGGTGACTCTTTGATCCCCTGGGACCTGCAGGACTCTCAGGAAGACAAGAATTGAAATGAGAAAGCAAATACAGAGCAATGTAGGAAGGATACTTTCAACCTAGAATCAGTTTGGACAGTACTAAGAAAAGAATAATGACCTAGACCTTCATTGTCAAGATTCCTGTGAGGTTAGGTATGAGCTCTAGGGTGAGGAAGTCCGGTTTCCTCCCTTTAAACTGAATGTTCTCTCAAGCATAAACTAGTTTAGGCAGATTTAAAAGGAAGTGTTTTTCACTCACTAGCCAGCTGAATAAAGAAAACCATTTCAATTCTAATTGAACATCCCCCCACACCCCGCGCCCTGCTTCCATGTGCCTTGGCATCCTTTTCTTTCCTACAGTCCTGAATTGGGTGTTTGCCTTTCCCTTGTAGATTCTCACATTTGTTCTCATAATTTCACTTTAGTGAGATTCCTGTGATATGTTTAGCTTCAGCAGACGAAGTATAATAAGCAAATCCATATATGCGCAAATGACTGGAAGGAGACTCCTCCGATTTAAAATCCTGTTGGGGCTAGAGAAATTGTTTGGCTGTAAAGAGCACTGGCTGCTCTTCTAGAGGGCCCAAGTTTAATTCCCAGGACTCACAGGGCAGCTCACAAATATCTGTAATTATAGGTCCAAGGGATCCAGCACCCTCTTCTGACCTCCTTGGGCACTGCATACATGTACAGAGGCATGTACATGCAGGCAAAGCACCCATATACATAAAAGTAAAGGGGAAAATATTAAAACAAAAAGTGAACAGTATCAATTTGGAATTGGTATTTTAAATCTATTCTAGGTGCATGCAACAGTACACAGGGTTCTGAGTATCTCTGACCCTGAAAGAATTTTCAAAGAGCTGTTCTGGATCAAGGGACATTAGGGATATTACCACAGTGAGAGAAGCTAATGCCATGTTACTGACCTGTTTTGAAGGCTGGTGGAGACTGATATATAGTCAAATATAATCAAGTGCTGTACCAGTTCACAAAGTCCAACTCCACCGGCATGGGGGCAAACAGGGACTAGAAGAAAGGTATTTCAATTTAACCCAAAAGTAATGCAGAGAGAGGAAGAGGGAGGGAGATTCCATGTTTTGTTTTGGTTTTTTTGTTTTCTTGTTTGTTTGTTTGGTTTTTTAGTGTCTACAGGCAATTCGATCATTCTTTAATATTTAGCCTGAAATTCTAGGATGGAAATCAGCCCAGACTCACTGATAAGGGATAAATAAGATTTAGAGAAAAGGCAAACTACAGATCCATGAGTTGCAAAGGCCAGCAAAGGGCGCATGCCTGGCCTTTAGTGGGAGCAGAGTGGAGGTGTGGCCCACAGCCTCCACATCACCCTTACTTCCAAACTTTTTGGCCATCAGTAACACTGAGAGGTTTTCATTGACACTCCCCAGTCTGCAGCTGTCAATCTGGAGAAACTGTAGGGCGTTCGCTTGTAAGAGTTGCTTAAATATCACTCGATTCTGGCACTGGAAATAGAATTAAACATTTCAACATAGCACCAACAGAAGAATTGGCCTTCGTTTTCCTGATCCCTAAGCTTGGCAGTACCATGATTCCACACCAGCTGTTACTCATTACTAGACTTCAGGAAGCCTGGACTATATTTCTCTTTTCTTTTCCTTTTTTTTTTTTTTTTTTCCTCCTCACTTGGCCTGAGGTGACCCTGACAGTTCAGAGGGACAAATCTGAAGATGTAACTGAGTCGGGTACAAATCACACCAGCTCTCCATTTATAAAGAGATGACTGTTCTATCACCTGGCAAGTGAGAAACGGAGTGAAGCATCAGGATGGAATACTGTGACAGCCACAAGCAGATGGCACAATGACAAAATGGAACGGTGGCAGGGTGGTATTGTTCATTTCGCTGGGAGCCTGGAAATCTGTTCCTCACTCTGCTCTGCCTTTGGGCCGACTCCAGCAGGTGCAGACAGACACTATGCTTAGTATATAAGCACAAGAAGAGAATGATGTCACCCTTACTCTATTTGGAAGCTGACTTTCTTAAAGTCACTGTATCCCCTGACAGTAATAAGTTGTTTCTCATTAATTCTGAGTCATTGCTTCGAGAAAAAAAATAGTGACTTGAGTCCATGAATTCTGGAAAAATTCACAAAACATTGAATTCTAATGAACCACCGATTTTTATAATGATAAAAAATTCCCAACTTATAGTGCAACATGACTGTATCCTCTGTCAGTGGTCAGTGAGGTGATACCAAGGACATATCACTCACCTGTTCTCCTGTGGCAACGCCAATTCCTAATGGGGCCAATGCCTGCAAAATAAGGCAGCCTGGTGTTATTTTCCAATGTTTGAACTGCAACTCTGAATGTTTAAAAATATTTTTAGAGCTGACGGAAACATCCCTGCTGTTGAGCCATGTGAAGTTTAAAGCCCAGCAGAAGGATGTCCACAGAAATGTGTGTGCGTGGGAGAGCTGTGTATCCACAGAGGGGAAAAACAGGGCTGCTCACATATAGCCACTGCTCCCTTCCTGGCTGTGGCTCTGTAGACTTCCTTCCACAAAACCATGTCTCTACATGCTCCAGGGCCTGAGGAGAGGATGGAGGCACTAGGTAATGTGTTCTTGTGGACTCATGGGGCTCTAGCCTCTGCTTCCTGTGGATCACGGTTCCATTTATTTTCTTATTGTATCCCTAATAACCATGTGAAGTGATGAGTTTAAACTCTCTTGCCTCTGTTAATTCCCAAACCCTTCCGTCCAACTCTGTTGGTGGCCTTCCTTTACAGACTAAGACCACTGCTTAGTGGTGAACCCCCTGTCATTTATTAAAGTACTAGAGTTTTCACTTGGATATGGCATTGCATTCTCTCTATTTTTCTTGCCTGGCCCTGAACAGCTTCCCCACCTACCACCTGGGCTGCAGGACATTTCCCAACAGTTCCCTTCCGCAGGCATCTTAGTATAAATGATTCTTGGTTACAACCCACCATGAGAAAGAGGAGCTATTAGTAGCCCTGTTTTGCAGATGAAAAACAGGCATATAGGTATCCAGATCACAAAGATGGAAAGTGTAGAGTAGGATTTGAGCTTTAGGATGATTCTAGAGTTGGAATCAGAGGAGACATCTGAATCATTAGATGAAGCAGCTTAGCAGAAACAGCCCTTAGTTCAGAAACCAGTCATCCCCAACATCACTACTCTTGTGCTGTGTTTAACTGGATGTGTTGACTTGGGTAAGACCACCAAGAACCATATGCAGCAGGTTTCCTCATTGTAGAAGCTCTCAGTTTCAACATCGTTTCTAAAGTATCTTCCCATGCTCATAATTCCCACTTCCTGAAATTTCGCAGTGAATTGTACTTAGCTCTATACCTCAAGAGAAAAAAGACAGAAAAGGAGAGGGAGGGAGAAAGAGATGAAAGCCATTTGACTTAGTCACGTCATCACTGTAAGATGGTGCTCCTAGCACTAACTAGGAGCCAAGTTTTGTTCCCTCCTCATAATCTCCAGAATCTGTTCTCCCAGCTGCCCTTTCCCTTCATCTCTCCCGGATAATAACAAAATTCCATACCTCCCATCCCTGACTGCTTCCTTCTGCCCATTTCTTACCGCCCACATACCTATCTCAGTCCACTCTACATGTGGCCTCCAGTCAACTCCTTTTTCTCTTGTCTTTGGCAGTGTCAGTCTCCCCTTTAAGAACCCACAGTGGTGCCTTCTGATCAGTTGTATCCTCTAAACAATGGAGTCTATCATCTGGCCCCAAGCACTGGCCTCTCATACTTCTTGGCAGGCAGCATTCCCTTGGCATCTCTCCTGGTCTCTATGTGGACCTGCCATTCACATAGCTGCTTTGTCTCAGCTCATTTACTCCCTGCTGAGGGGAAGGCCTCCACCGTTTAAGGAAAATCTTGGTGAGTCTGTTGTGGAATATTATTTTAACTGGGCAAAGATGTGTTACATTTATTTATGCTGCAGAATATTATTTTAACTGTGTAAAGATGTGTTATGTTTGTTTATGCTACATTTGTTTAATTATGTAAAGATGTGTTACATTTGTCTCACCTTGCCTGCCTAAGGCACCTCATTGGTCCAATAAAGAGCAGGATGGCCAATAGCTGGGCAAAGAAAGGATAGGCAGGGCTGGCAGGCAGAGAGAATAAGTAGGAGGAGAAATCTAGGTTCAAGAAAGAAGAAAAATGAGAGAAGGAGGAGGAGGAGAGAATGAAGGAGAAAGAGAGGGACATGTCCAGGGCAAGAAGCCAGGCAGCCCCCAGCCAGACAGACATGAGAAGCAGTGAAAGTGAGCTATACAGAGGAAAGAAAAGCAAAAAGCCCCGAGGCCAAAGGTAGATAAAAAGGAACCAGTTAACTTAAGTTAAAAGAGCTAGCAGAAACGAGCCTAAGCTAGGCTGAGAATTCATAACTAATATTAAATCTGCATGTCATGATCTGGGAGCTGGTTGGTGGCCCAAAAGAAGAAGCCTGGAACATGAATCAAAGCTCAGAAAAGTGTCCAAGAATACTCTAGGTGGCAGAGGTGACAACCTGAGTTCAATGCCAGTGATCCCCAAGATGGAGAGAGAATCAACTCCCACAAACTGTCCTCTGACTTCCACACACTCAGACACACATACACACACACACACACACACACACACACACACACACACACACACAAATGAATGGGTAAGTGTAACAACAGCAAAAAGAACCCTAAGAAGCCAGGCATAGTGGTAAACAGCTGTTATCCCATCACTTTGGAGATTAAAATGGGAGGACCAAGAGTCTGAGATCAGCCTGGCTACAAAGTGAGAGCCTGTCTCAACTAAAGAGTTTCAATCCCAATCAAAATCCCCATCTTATTCTTCACAGAAATAGAAAAAAAATCCTAAAATTCATATGGAATCACAAAATACCCCAGACAGCTGTAACAGTCCTGAGTAAAAAGAGCAATGCTGGAGGGATTCCCATTCCATACGTCATGATACACGACAGAGCCATAATAATAGAAAGAATATTGTTCCGGTGCAAAAATAGACATGCAGACCAATGGGAGAAACTGAAGAGCTGAACATAGGACCTTACAACTATAACCACCTAACATTTAACAAAGATGTCAAAACATCCAATGGAGGAAAGATAGCAAACGGTCCTGGGAGAACTGGATGTCCATATACAGAAGAATGAAGTCAGACCCATATCTATTATCCTGCACAAAAAGTATCTCCAAATGGATCAAAGGCTAAACGTGAAAGCTAAAACATTGAAACTGCTAGAAGCAAACATCAGCAGTACCCTATACAGGATACAGGTACAAGCAAGAACTTTCTGAATAGGACCCCATTTACCTGGGAATTGAGACCAAAAATTGACAAGTGGACTTCACAAAACTAAAAAACTTCTGCATAGCTAAAGAAACAATCATTCTGACAGAGGATCAATATCCAGAATATATAAAGAACTCAAAAACAAAGAGTTAATAAAACCAAATAACCCATTCAAAAAAATGGGCTTGGAATCTGAACAGAAGAGTTCTCGAAATAAAAAAGGCCAAAAAAAAATTCCAAAAAAATGTTCATTGTTCCTACCAATTAGAGATGTAACTTTAAAAAAATGTTGAGATTTCATAGTTTCCCAGTCAGAATGGCAAAACTCAACCAAATAACTAATAAGAGCTGGGGAGGCTGTGGGCAAACAGGGACTCCTTACTCATTGTTGGTAGAATTGCAAACTGGTCCAGACGCTCTAGAAATCAGTGTGGAGAGCTGTCAGAAAGCTAAAAGTGAATCTACCATATGACCCAGCTATGGCACTCCTCAGCATGTTCCCCAAAGACCCAATTTCCTACTCTGCAGACACTTGCTCATCCGTGTTCATTGCTACTCTATTCATGGTAGCTAGGAGATGGGAACAACCTAAACATCCTTCAACTGATGAATGGATAATAAAAATGTGTTGCATATAAACCATAGAATACAGCTGTAAAGAAAAATAAAATCCTGAATTTGCAGGTAAATAGATGGAATTAGAAAGGAACATATTGAGTAAGGTAACTCAGACCCAGAAAGACAAATGTCACACACTCTCTCATCTGTGGTTCCTAGCTCCACATTTTCAGATGTGAGTAATAACCTGGAGTGACTACAGAAACTAGGAAAGTAAAAGGGAACTGTGGGGGTGGGGAGAGGAGCAACAGAGAAGGGAATAGTGATGTACACATTATTTGAAGGAGGAAAGGGGGCTTTAATTAGGAAAGGGGAGGGAGATGAACAGAAGGAGGGTGAACAATAAGGGTATCTGGAAAAGTCTTAAGGAATCATTAGTATCTATCTACCTAAAATGAAATATAATACATATAAGTCTCTATAGACATACATACATTGTTCAAATGAAAATTTCCCATCTAGGTTGACAATACAGCTAGAGCTATAGACTACCCAAAAAAAAAACCACAACCCAAACACCAAACATGATAAACCCTTATTAGTCGGGTTATCAAAAAGACTCCCAAAACATTATAGACTATTGCTATTGCCTTTGGTTGCCTCCAAAAGTTTAAGGTAAGACTCTCTTGCTGAAGATACCAACCACTTCATACACAGGACCTGGAGGACCTGAGCTGGGTCTAACATGGAATCTCCTCCCTGAGAATTAGCTTTTCCAGTACCAGAGAGCACCATGCAAGTTTCCCAGGAAGGAAAGCACCAAACAGTCCTACCCAGCTGGGATGACTGTGAACCACAACCACCATGTAGCATGGCACTACATCCCTAAGTGTACAATAGTGGTATATAGACCTTGGTGGTAATGGACATCTCTCTAATTGAACTTAAGGCCCACCCAACAAAAAGGAAACCGTGCCTGATACTAGTGAAGTCATGGATCTTGGAGGAGAACCTACAACCCCCACTTTCCTAAACCAGCACAATTCTTTTACTACATTGTGACTTATCCTTATTCTCACAGATAGTTTCAGTTCTCGCCTCTCATCAAAGAAACTTCTCTTTGCAACAGACAGAGATCAATGACAGAAAACCACAGCCAACCAAAATGCAGAGAACAAGTGATCACGTGGTACCCAGATCCAACTGACAGACCTACAACACAATTCCTCAGGGATAATGGAGGAGGCAGAAAGATTCTAAGAGCCAGAGGGAACAGAAAATTTTCTGTGAGATTGTGTCTCCTAGAAATGGCAGAAAAGACACTAATAAACATAGAAGAGGGAAAGCTTTCGGGGCCTGAACACTAGACAAAGAACTATGGGCAACTGAGGAATGCTGAGAGTAGGAGAAACAGTCTTCCCAAGGGAAAAGCTTCTGAGTTGCTTATCCAATACCAAGTGATCAGCACTGAAATTATATATATATATATATATATATATATATATATGTATATATGTATATGTATATATGTAACATATGAGGTGAGCAGGTTGTATTTATATATTTAGGAATTCCTGGGAAATATATGAGTTATAATCACAGCACTAGGAAAGGTCACTCCAAGGATCTCTCAACTGGTTTGCAGTGTGACACTCCTTGACATTAACTCTGATCTCTCTGTGAGGCCACCCCCCATCTCTGACTGTCCTAGCCTACTCCCATTATCCCTTTAATGAGCTTCTTTCCACCACACTGGACACTCAGAATTCAGACTCAACACTCTGAACTTTCATTTTATGTATTGCAATATTTCCTCTTGGATGAGGTTTCAAATGTTCATTTTCCTTTAAATAAAGGGGGCATTCCCTAAACACAGGCTTCTGGAGGGTATCTGGTCTAAGTAGACAATATTGCTAATTTACTGAGAAAAGTAGAGAATGGCCCTGAGTCTCCAACCTCAAACCCTAATAGGAGCCTGGAGCATTACAGTCCCTTCCAGAACTTAAAACAAGATTCCTCCCAGGGCTAGGTGGAGTGGTGCATGCCTTTAATCCCAGCACTCGGGAGACAGAAGCTGGTAGATCTCTGTGAGTTTGAGGCCAGCCTGGTCTACAGAGTGAGTTCCAGGACAACCAGAGCTGTTACATAGAGAAATCCTGTAGCCACTCACCCTGACATAGTTTCTAAGATGTTCTGACATATCAGGATCTATTTGAATCCTCGAGGCAATGCACATGATCCCCCAATTACTGCAAATTTGTATTGAGGGCTCTTAGAAAACAGTCAGGCAATCTCTTGTTTGGAGGCCTGATCTTTTGAGTCCTCTGGAGGAAATCTACACTTTTTGTTTCACTTTGGGCAAATAAAATACAGGTGCTCCTTAGCTTGATAGGATCCTCATGAATGCATTGTAAGTGGAAAGATCATCAGCAGAAAATGTATTCAACCTACCTAGTCTACCAAATATTAAGGCAGATTAGAGACCCACCTGTTCCTGGAACACTGGGACAGGAGTTAATTATTAGAATACTATTAAATCACTACTAATGTTAATGATAAACCTTTATTGTACACATTTCTCTTTGGCTCTATTTTTCCTTTAAATAGGCTAAGCTGTTGGGGGCGAGGCAATCTGACTCCCTATTTGACGGCATTTAAACACTTCCCTGGTACTCTGGCTAGCTAAACAGCTAGCATTCTGGGCACTGTGGAAAATCATTTTGAAGACACACTAGCAGCTTGATAGTACCACTATAAGCATGGCTGAAGATATATTCCATACAGCCAGCGCCAGCCTTAGAAGGCAACACTCTTAAGTGAGATAAACCTTGATGAACGAGATGGTCCTGAAGCCATTTTTATCAAAGATAGAAGGGGAACACTTCCCTTATGGCCCAGAAGAAGGCCTGTGATTAGTGCAAACATAGCTCCTCACTTGCAAGAGGGATTGTCCTATTTTTGATGAAAACATGGTCTTTTTGCACGAGAGACTGTGGCATGAGAAATGTCATGATCCCTTGAGAACACTAAACAAAATAGTGAATGACTGAGATGGCAGAAGCAGCAGCTTTATTACCTTGGAAATAGCTGCATGGCCCAGGATGTCATCAGGGGATGTGGGCTCCTCAATCCACAATGGCTTGAACTCAGCCAGTTTTGACATCCACTCCACTGCCTCAGGCACATCCCAACGCTGGTTGGCATCCATCATCTGCAAGGACAGATCCCTCACTTCTCTGTAAGGCTGGTGCTCCCGAGAGGAGATGCCATCCTTTAATGCAACCTACTGCTTAGGAAGACTCCTCTGGCATTTTTTTTTTCTGCTAAAGTCTAGCCCAGAGTCCTCAAAAAAGGATCCAAAGTGGGATTAGAGATCTGGCTTCAGATCTGAGTGAGCTGTGTATGAGGTAGGAGATGTGAATTGTTCACAGAACTGCTGTGATGTCTACAAGTGCCCTGGGCTGGGTTATGAGATGTGTTCGCTGACCTTTGAGTTAGATCCACTGAGTGCTTTATTTTTAAGTGTCTGAGTGTTTTGCCATAATGCACATGATGTACATTATGTGTCTAGTGTCAGCAGAAGCCAGAAGAGAGCATCAGATCCACTGAAACTGGAGTTGCAGCTGGTTATAAGCTGCCATTTGGGTGCTGGGAACAGAATCTGAGTCCTCGGCAAGAGCAGAAAAAAATGCTCTTACTCACTGAACCATCTTTCTGGCTCCTTATTTTACTTATGCAGTGTGTGTGTGTGTGTGTGTGTGTGTGTGTGTGTGTGTGTGTGTGTATGTGTGTGTGTGATATACACACTTGTGGAAGTCAGAGGACAACTTGTGGAGGATCGATTCTTTCCTTCTACAATGCAGATCCTGGGGACTGAACTCAGGTTCTTAAACTGGACAGCAGATACCTTTAACTGCTGAGCCATCTCACCAGTTCCCCTTTGGTTGTCCTTTGAATCATATGCACAGTCAACACTGAGTTTGTTCAATGGTCCTTTATTGACTATTGCCCACCAGGCATCTGACATATTAATAAGTAACCACTAATGAAGCTGCTCTTCCACTAGATACATAATGAGTTTTGTTCCATTTAATTTTTACTATAACCCCACAAGGCAGCGCATATTACTATGTTTTACAAATAAGAAAATTATTAGCCTATAGAGAAGTTAAGGAAGTCTCTTAAGACTAGTAATCTAAGTTGGTGGTAAGTTCAAGTCCAGGCCTTGCCTTTTAGGCTCTGGCTTTCTCCTCACTCTCTTCTTACCTGGAAGCTGGGTGATTGTTGTGCAGAGCTTGAGACAGGACCCACCCCTCTGCCATCAACCTCATTACACTTGGAGAAGACGGACAAGGACATGAGATTCTATAAATCCTCTAAGTGGTAAGAGCTCCCTCACAGGATACTCTGAGAACCACAGTGTGGTAGGCTCAAGATCAATTTGGTCATAAATTATTTGGATGAGGATGACTTCATGGAACAAGAGCAGTACCATTTCATGTATAAATAATGAGACTTCTGATCTTACATCAAATACTCCAAAGTTAATTTTAACTCACAAAACAAGCCTTATTTGTTAAAATTCATAAAAATCTGATTGTAACTTTCTTTTACAAAAAATATTTTACATATAATAAAATTATTCCAGAAAATACATAGGATTGATAAATACTTATATTTATCTCGGCTAAAATCTCAATACTTCTTCAAAGAATGACTGCTTGGAACCTATCTTCTGATAAGCTGCTTAAGGGAGGTCAATGGTTGACACGCTAGCGTGGTACCAATGGAAGACTACTTGTTCAGGCTCACTCATAATTAGCAAGAAGGATGGTTCTTGCTCTGATCAGACTTCATTGGCTCTGTAGAATTAGAAAACTTAAACTGAGCAGATCCCACAGCTTTTTAAAAAAGAGTTCGCCTATCACAAGACCACCGTAAGTTATGAAAACTTCTGTGTTCTTTCTTTCTTTTTCTTCCTTTCTTTCTTTCTTTCTTTCTTTCTTTCTTTCTTTCTTTCTTTCTTTCTTTCTTTCTTTCTTTCTTTCTTTCTTCCTTCCTTCCTTCCTTCCTTCCTTCCTTCCTTCCTTCCTTCCTTCCTTCCTTCCTTTCTTTCTTTCTTTCTTTCTTTCTTTCTTTCTTTCTTTTTCCCTGGTTTTTTGAGACAGGGTTTCTCTGTGTAGCTTTGCACCTTTCCTGGAACTCGCTCTGTAGCCCAGGCTGGCCTTGAACTCACAGAGCTCCTTCTGCCTCTGCCTCCTGAGTGCTGGGATTAAAGGTGTGCGCCACCACCAGCCTGAACACTTCTGTGTTCCTAATCCTTGCTTGAAACAATAGACTTCAGGCTATATTATATTATAGCTCAGTGGTAAAGTGCTTATCTAACATGGACACATCCCTGAGTTAGACACCCAATATCACACACACACACACACACACACACACACACTCCATCAAGCTTCCATGTCTTATTAACATGAGAAGACATTTACCAAAGTCTTCTCTGGTCCGATCATGTCCCTGATGAGGCGGCATCTTCGTATGTCATCCTGGAGATCAGCTCCAACTTTTACTTTAAACCTACAAATACACTTAGTTAAGGTAGGTCTTTAACTTGGCAAGAACATCTTTAACTTGGCAAGAAGTGACTCTCTGTGAATCATTCACAGACCACGTTTACTAGTAACCTCTGCTCTTCAGTCAAACTTTAGACAAGTCACTTAATAATAACACCGCAAACTGCATCTCTTTATTCAGTTTCAGGGCAATGACTCTCAATTATCTGCTGACTCACAGTTAAGGAACCAGAAAGAGAAGTCACATCTCTAATACAGCTTCTCAAAATTTTTCAATGCAAGAGAAGAACAAACAAACCCTGTTCCAAATGGAAGACAAGGCCCATACAAGTGCTAGCTATTTGTACAGAAAGTTTTGTCTCCAGTGAGCACAGGTAGAGGAAGGCTGTAGGACTGATCAGTTCCTTATGGTTCGGGGTTCCAGGGAGGGAAAGAGACTTGGTCACACAAAGAGGAGAAACAGAGTGTGGTCTGTAGTGTCCTGTAGAGGTCTCCTTCATGGCACATTTCACCCACAAGGAGCCCACTGACCCCCAATCTGCCTTGATATCCAATTACATTCTTGAGACATAAACATCTATGTATGTTCCTTATGACTCTGGTGGAATATGGTTGGTCTAGTGTGGGCAGTGTTAGTGGAGGAGAGAATGTCACCCCAAGGGACTGGTCTCCAATTTTTCACTCAACCATCTGTTTAGTGAGCACCAAGGCTGTGCTTGGGAGCCACAGTGGCTTTAGGCTGCCACAGCAGACAGAGCCTAGGTCTTCTACTCTCAAATGTACCCAATCTCTCTGTCTACTAAGAGGCCCATTAGGCTCATAAAAGCTTCACATAGGTACAGAAGTCACCTTTCCTGGATAATTGTAGCTACTAATCCCCTTCAAAGGAAACTCTCTTTACAGCAAATGGAGGCCATCACAGAAAATCGCAACTGTACCCAACACAGAGATCAACAGATCATCAGGAGCCCAACCCTAAAGGATAATATCCATCAAGGCTCCTGCATCAATGGCTCAGGGAACATCTTGGAAAAAGGGACAAAGATTGCAAGAGGCAGAATACCAGAAAGTTTATTCTGAAAGTCTCTTCTAGAAATGACTGCCTAAACAAGACCAGAACAACGGCAATATCAATAGACATTTTAACATGGAAGGAGGAAAATCTCGCAGGGTCCCCTAGACCCCTAGACAAGGAACTACAAGCAACAGATGACTACTAAGAGGAGAATCAGCCTCTCCCCTTAGTCTTATCCAATGCAGAGTGGTCAGCCTTGAAATTATATACACCACTACCAGCAAAAATGGACTCAGCAGGTTGTAATTATATCTAATAGTGTACACACACACACACACACACACACGTATGTAACAATGATAATCAGAGAAAAACAGGCTGTCAATTTAAGAGTGGGGGTTTGGGGGAGGGTAGCTGGTAGGAAAGGGAGGGAGGGAAAGTGATGTAATTTTATTTCAATTAGAAATATATTTTTTAAAAACCTGAACATATTCAGGCACCCACTGTGTTGTTTTCTCTTACTCAGAACAAACACCCAGAGATACTTCTACTCCAGGTGGAAGTTTCAGCTACATGATTTGTAACACTGGAGAATACTGGAGACAGCTGGCCATAGCCTCCATACACATTTTGTGCTGACGCCCATAAATCTTTCTGGAGTCCTCCTGACCCACTAGAGTTGATTCTTCAGCCCCATCATGGTTAGAGAGAGGCTGGTCCTCATGGTACAAATTCACCTTATGCTAATTCTCATCAAATATGGCGACTCTTAGAAGGAACAGGAGAGAGGGAAGACCTATGTTTCAGAGGCTGAGAAATCTGCCTAGGATCACACACTGAGTCCTTGAAAAGGGATGGTGGGAAAAGGCAAGAGTTTAATTCTATCAGATGCCAAACGTCCATCTACAGATGATAAAGCCCTTTCCTTGCCTTCTTCATGCTATCACT
>CABHPP010144501.1:0-32795 GCA_902168425.1 Peromyscus attwateri | reverse complement strand
GTCAGCACAGGAAGAAGGAGGGGTCAGCACAGGAAGAAGGAGGGGTCAGCACAGGAAGAAGGAGGAAGAGTCAGAGACAGGAATGGGTAGGGAAACAGGTTCAGCGGATGAAACAGCAATAGCCTGAGAAATGGCCAGGGGTACAGGGGACTGGAAGCAGAGATAACAAAGGCAATCCCAATAGCAAGGAAACAATGTATTTCAAATTAGGGAGGAAATAAGTAGATATGAAACAAGGGAACAGGCAAAACACCTAAGACTGACCAGGGGCAGAAACCAAAGGGAGCCAAGTATGAATTTGGTCAAGTTCAGACTCTTCCAAACAGTGGATAACCATTGGAAAAGAAGAGAGTTGAAGAGGCTGGAGAGATGTCTCAGAGGTTAAGAGCACTGGCTGTTCTTCCAGAGGACCTAGATTCAATTCTCAGCACCCACATTGGGCTCACATCAATGTGTAACTCCATTTCTAGGGAATCCAATGTCCTGCTCTGACCTCCATGGACACCAGGCACGCTCGAGGTTCATATACATAGGGCAGGCAAAACACTCATATACATAAATAAGTCTAAATTTAAAAAAATCATATTTCTAAAAATAAGCTAGTGAGAAACTTGAAGGTGGGAAGGCTTAGCGGGGTGAAGGCATAGAAAGAGAGCCTCGGGAGTTTAGAAGGGGAGGAATTTGGACAGGGGACTATATTAGTTTTGGAGCAGGACTCGGCAGAGAACAAAGCGCAGAATTAGAAGGTCAGCTTGGAGACAGAGAAGGGACCACGGGTATTTTTTGTCTTCCATCTACTGAGTGATGCAGTGGCACATCTCTAACTGCTGAGAGTTAAGAACTAGGGCCTAGAGGAGAAGGAACTAGGGAGCTCACAGTGAGCAAAGAAAAGTAAAAGTATTGCTAAGAGGTGGTCAAGTAGCCGCTCTACTGTGAGCTCACAGCTGTGGAGCTCACTGAGTACTTGGTGAGTCCTGGGCTTGAACAAGCCAGCAACTAGTAAGTACATGTAGGCTTGAACGTTCCATGTTTCTAACAAAGCAAATCATACCAGGAATCTTTGCTTTCACGGACATTGAGAGCAGTTAAGTCTTTTCATGAAAGGTTCATTGCTGCTGTGTGCTGGAAAGTAGTCGGAATGCTAAGTCTAGTATTCCAAGACCAACAAAGCCATCACCATCAAGAACTGCAAAGTAGCACATTCTACTAAGAAAGCCCTCGAGGATCAACATACTATATTGACCTATCTCCCAGAGAGAAATGCTAAGTATTTATGAGCTTCGAATACAGATATCAGAAAATCTGATATCAGAGCTCACAGCCAACTGAAGCCCAGAAGTAAATTCCATTTCTTAACTGTTCCTACACAAACTATGTTTCTTAATATTTCATACATTCAAAGTCAGGTTTATGTCAGTCCTTTTTGCTTCCGTTTCCTCATCAATACATGACAATTAAAGTAAACTGTTGGGAGCCTTCTCTATATAAAGCCCTTTTCAGGTATCTGTCTACATGCACAAGTAAATACTGTTGGACCCATTTTACAGATGAGAAGATCTAGGCTTGAAGAGATTATAATAATTTATCCTCAGCTGCTAAACCTCACAGAGGCAAAGTCACATTCAATGAGGTGTCTGGATTTTACAAGTTGCTAAAATTATCAATATTTATTTTGTAAGTCCACAAAGGACTGTGACTAGATTTTTATATCATTTACCATAATACCATATATAAGGACACAGGGATTTTTTTTTATATGCCTCAGAACAGAGAACATTCTTCTTCACTTAATATATTCATTATAGTTTTAAGAAGCCTGTTTTTAATCAAACATTTCAGGTTTTTAGGAAATAAGATGTTACACTGTAAATTAAAGTTCCTGGGGATGACTCCCTAACCATATTTTCTCTTCCTTGGGGACAGGTAACCATATCCCTAACACTGATGCTTCTCTACCTCAGGCATGCTTCCATACATTCACTCTGCATGGATGCAACTCTTGGTATTCTAGAGTGGCATCTCACTGGTGGATTAGAAGGCAGAGCTGTGAAGAGCAGTGATGGACTCCACGCACGTATTTAGGTTAAGGCATAAGCCAGTTGGATAAGGCAAGCAGGAAGAGTTCTTTCTAACAGTGTCAGCTGGCAAGAGATGTCCTTCAGGACTGACATGGGAGCCCAATTTTATGCCCTTCCTTCATTTCCTCTCTGAAGACCGTCACAGGTAGAACTCTTTATGTTAATCTTTTCTAATCACTTTTGTAGGTACAGAGATTTCACAGGAGTGCCCTCTCAAGCGACCCCACAGCCATTCGACTCTTGGTTTCACAGCCCGACTGTGACACTTTCATTCTACTGATGAGCAAAGGGTGGCAGGGAGGCCGGGGTCTTCTCAAAGTCACTCAGTGAGTTGTGACAGATCATCACCCTACATTCCCAGCTCGGGGTTCCTGGTTTCCACTACTGCAGGCCCCATAATGTACCGTGTATGGACACAGCCAGTGCTGAGTTCTGCTTCGCTAGTGGCGGCTCAACTTTTGCTCTTGGTCCTCTGCATCCTACCCTTTCCAGGAAAACCTAAGTTGTAAAACCAAGGCAAAGAAAAGACAAAAAGACAAAGAACCTTGCCCCCGACCTTCCCCAGAGAGTGGCAAGTGCTGGCTACTCCTGCCCCTTAGAAGGCCTCTGCCCTGGCCCACGCCCGCCTGCCTCCACGTCCTCGAAGCCCTTCTTTACCTCTCGAGCTTACCATGGCATCGGAGCCGTGGCCACTTAGCGATGTGGGAAAGCGCACGTCGTGCACCGAGAGCTGGGAGATCCTGCCGTGAGCCATTTCGCACGCCGCCCGCCCCCGGGAGCCGCGCCGCTGGAGCCCTGGGTGGCGGAGAGGCCGGTTTAAGGAGCGGATCTGCCCGAGCCCCCGGCCAGGCTGGGTGGTTCCTGCAACCCTGCGGGAGGGCGCGGTTGGCGGGCGACGATTGGTCAGTCCTCTGGGGCCGTGGCAGCACACCTGTCCGGGATTTCTAGCCAGCCCCGCTTCAGGCCAGAGCTTGGGGGAGGCGGAGAGCTAGGAGCCAGCTAGGTTCTTCCAGGGAAGACCGCAGTGGGAAGCCAGGCCTGTCAAGCGTGGTGTGGCCGCTCAGAGTTGTGGATGCCGCCCAGCACAAACTCGTTCACTTAAAAAGTTTATGTAACTCTGGTTCTCTCGGGCGCAAACTTCGAAAACATCGTCTTGTTGCCAAGTCAAACCTGCCCTCGAGGCCAGATGGCTCAGCAAGTATGCCTGCAACCAAGCGTGACCTGAGTTCAATCTCTAAGATCTACATAGTTGAAGGCAAGAACCGACTCCTGTAGGTTGTCCTCTGCCCCCCCCCCCCCCACCACACACACGACAAATAAAAAGTTTAAAGGCTACCCCAGTCCTTATCATCTGATAAATTGGCACACCCCTATGATGCAAACTGCTTTAAATTATCTCTTATCTGCCCAACTGTGCAAGATAGGTAGGGAGGAAAGCCATTTACATTTTATTGTGGGGGTGAGGGGGGACGACAAGAATGTGAATTCAGAGATGTTAAGTGACTTACCCAAGGCCACACAGCCCATTAAGTGGCAATGCCTTAGCATGAAAAGCAGAGGCTTATTTGGGGACTATAAGATCATCTGAGAACAGAGTGCTGAGAAGATGGTGGAGATATAGACCCTCTCTACTGCCACGTTCCACACTCCTCGACTCAAAGTTTGCACGTACATGTATTTTCATATCCCATCAGAGGCTCACTGATGCTGGGAAGACAGTTCAGTGGTTAAAGCTCTTGCCAAACAAGTGTGAAGTTGTGAGTTGCAATCCCAAAAGCCCATGTAAAGTTAGTGGCAGTAGCATGGGTCTATGCCTCTATAGGGAGACTGGTGGCAGATATGGGAATGAAGCTCATGGGCCAAGCACACTGAGCAATGTGTAACCAAGAGACCCTGTGTCAAACAAAGTGCAAGGTGAGGAGCAACACCCGAGGCTGTCTTCTGACTTCCACGTGCCTGCTATGGCACACACACACACACACACACACACACACACACACACACACCAAATAAAACAGATTCTCGGACATGTGATGTGCCGTACAGTTCGTACCTCTGGGGAAATGCTTTGAATAGTAAATGAAATGCTAGAAATTAATGCTACAGGTATTCTGTCCTTCCAGTGTGTTCCTGTAGGGAGGGCATGGATATTTTTAAGAGTGTTCATGTCATTTATGCTGCTCAAAGATGGGCATGATCCATATTAGATGAATCCTTTTGGCAATGAACAGCCTTGACAGAAACAGGAAGGAAAAGGAATGAGGTCCCAGGTGGTTGTAGGCACAGCTGGAGGCACCTGCTTTTTTTTTTTTTTTTTTTTTTAACAAGGAAGCCATATCCTCCAGTTGATGGTGATCCTGTGGGAATTTAAACACCAGGCTGCCATTATTCCAGAAAATTACCCAGAAGTCTGAAGTGCAGATGTTAATATAAAATATTGTGGTCTAAACATTACCCTCTAGCTTCATTTCTTTCTCCTAAAATGGTGTGTGCTGGGCAGGAAAAGAGTTCTATGGACTTAGGGCTTGGTGGCTGGATCTTTGTCTTTCTCTTGGAGAACCAACCTCTTAAGTGTTAATCAGTCCTATTTGCCTCAGGATTTGGAAGTTAATTGCTAAAATCTGATTTTAATTGATGACCCAAGGGAAGAACCTAAAGGTTGTCTGAGAATAAATAATTTGGGTAGCACAGTGTAAAAGGATGGCTGTGTATCATTTATAAAACTCCCAGCAAACTCTTATGAGGTAAGCAGGGATTACCTATTCCACATTAAAGCTAATAAAGGGAAGATCTAGAAGGATGAGATCAATTAGTAGGGCATTAGAACTAATGCACAATGTAATTCTAGGGCAACCATTGGAAATGTAAAGACAAGTGCAACTGGAAAGCTATGAAAGAAGTGAAATACAGTTACATAAAATCCTAAAAAAATCACATGGAAGACAAAAATAGGAACAAAGAGCAAGGGAAATGATATGGTCAATATTAATCCTTAGGCATCAATCAAGAGTGGTTGTGAGCATGTGGTAGCCAGCCCTAACCTGGTGGCATTGTGTTTTTGCCTGCCCAGAGATGAACTACTCTATCTCAGTCATTAGAGTGCTCAGACCTGAGTGATGATTTACACAGGTCCTGAGATGACTAAAGAAACTTAATATGGAGCCAGGCGTCCCTTCAGGGCTGTTGATCTTTTGCTCTGGAATGGTTGGGAGATCCTAGTGGCCTGCAGGTGAAGTAAGAATAGGATAAGGGGCTGTGAGGCATTAACAGCTGCCTTTGCTTCTGGAACACTTGCTTATTGCTATGAAAGTATAGATGAAATTCTAAACCGTCTTATTAAGTAAGAATCACAGAGCCAAATACAGAGTTAAAAGACAAGAGATCAGAGCACTAGCGAAGAGCCAAGACCACCTTATCTTACCACTCCAAAGTTTTATTCCTGTTCTGCTTTCTCATTGGCTCTAAGCCCAGCCACACGACTTCCTCGTCACTGCCTGTCTATACAGACCTCCTGGTCTCTATGGTTGGCACTGGGATTAAAGACTCAAAGGTCACCACTCTTGGCTGTGTCCTTGACCACACAGAGACTCTGCCTGCCATGTGATTGGATTAAGGGCGTGGGCTACCACCACCTGACTTCTATTCCTGGCTCGCTAATGACCTCTGATCTCCATGGCAAACTTTATTAACATACAAATAAAATCACATTTCAGTATAATTATCACCACATGGGAGAGGGATGAAGTGGTCTTTTTATTACTATAGAGCAGGGAAGTAAGAAACAACTGGGGGAAGTAAAACAGTCTTCTTGCCCAGTTGTTGATTCCATGGATAGTTGTAATACAAGCTTTCTAATGTCTGCTTTAAAACCCCACCTTAACCCTGCCTCCACGGGGCATGCTGTTTGGCTCTCAGGCTGCTGTCCTTCTGCTAGAAGTAAGAATAAATTCATCTAAATTTGAATTGATCCTGTGCCTTTGGGTTCTCTCGGTGGATTTGAATGCCACAACACTGTCAGAAGCTATGTTGCATGGAGGGAACCCATGAGTAGATATGAACAGACTGAAAGTCAGTGGATGATGCTAGAATCTGAACATGTGTCCCAAATTCCTACACTGAAACTTAGTTGCCAGTGTAATAGTATTGAGGTGATTAAATCATGAGGGTTCTACCCTCATTAACGGAATCAGCAATTCTATAAAAGGACTGGAGCAGTCATCTCCTCCCTTATCCTAAGTGAAAGCATGGTATTCAAGGAGTGGTCTTGGGAATAGAGACTAAAGTCCTATCTAGTGCTTGATCTGGGACTAACCTCTAGAACTGTTAGGGAGTAAATTTATGGTCTTTATAAATTAATTACAGCAGCATACATAGGCTGAGAAAGGCAGACAAAACATACTACATTGATGTTGAGAGAAAGCAATAGTTATCTGATAAAATTCAGTATTAGTTCATGATTTAAAATACTTAGCAAAGTAGCAATGAGAATGAATTTCAACCTAATATGGGTATCTAGAGAAAATGTTAATGGCAATCGACTGACTTCATGGTTAAAATTCATTTTCCCTCTAAAACTGGGGACAAGGACATGGTGTTTGCTTTTCTCACTTATACTGAACACTAATACGCAAGGTAAGAAATAAGACTGAAAAGGAAGAGGTAGCCCTCTTTTTTTTCCTCCTTGAATGTTAAGAATAACAATCTTTGTAGAACACTGTGGAATTTACTTCCTTCTCATTCAAGTTATCAGAACCAATACTAACAAGTTTGCAGAACACAAGGTAACTCTGTTTGGGGAGAGTAAAACCTGTGGTCTAGGCCAAGGGGATGGCTCATCGAATAAAGAAGGTACCTACTACCAAATGTGACAACCTGAATTTGATTCTTGGAACCCAAATCATGGGAAGAGAGAACCTAACTGTCAGCCCCACAAACTGTCCTTTCTTTACCTACAAATGTGTACCATGGAAGCAGGCCCCACCAAAGACAACACTCAGACTCTGGGGCCTGCCTCAATTATATTCAATGTGCTAGTAATGAAAAATTGGAACAGAATGAGAAAACGATGCCCCAGGTGTACTTGCAGTGAGACACACATGCAGTTTCAGCTACTCAAAAGACAGGCCAAGAGGACCCCTTGAGCCCAGGATTTTGAGGACAGGTAGGGAGTCACAAGACTTTCTTTCAAAAATAGGAAGGAAGGAAGGAAGGAACCAAGGAACCAAGGAACCAAGGAACCAAGGAACCAACAATTGTAGAAAAAAAATACTGGATAGAGCAAAGATATGGCTTAGCAGTTTAGATAGAGCACTTACTGTTTTTTCAGAGTACAGTTCTCAACACTATGTCAGGCACAGCTCACAACTGCCTGCAACTGCAATTCCAAGGAATCTGATGCCTTATGGTCTCCATGGGCATCTTCACACACGTGGCATTCACTCACACAGACATATACACAGATAAAATCTTTTCTTAAAAAAAAAAAAAACAACTTAGGAAAGGTTTAATAAAAAAGATGCAAGAGTTGTGACTGAAAGCTTTAAAAATCTATGGCCCTACCATCCCAATCACGCCCAATCTCGTCTGGAAGCTGTAAGAAACACTGACAAATGGCAGGTGAGACAGCTCAATGGGTAAGGCGTTGTTGAGCAAGCCTGGAGACCTTTCAGATCTAAGTGGAGCTGGACTCTCCCCATGCACATGCAGAGCCCAGTGTTCCCCCAAGAATCTTGAAAATACTTAGTTGACTTATTCTTCTGTTTAATATTTAAAACCAGGGACCAAAATCCACCGCCCTGATTTGTACATTATTATCCCTCCTGGCCATTATTTCAGTACTCCTGTAACCACCACAGACCATGGATGTGTACCTTTTTAAAGGAAGATTTGCAGTAACTATGGAAGAACTTGGTAGATGCTTTCTGAAGGCTGGGAGCCAATTACTACTGGGAAGTTTTCATACATTGTTTCTAGATACATTTTTTTTGTTTCATTTTCTCTTCTTAGCATTTCCCAATTCCTACTTATTACTTATGACTACTTTATTCTTTATCTGAGGCTGATAGCTAGTCACACTCAGTGTTTTACCATAAATGGCACATCAATTAAAAACAAACCAACCAACCTACTAAACAAACTGTGTGTATAGATGTATATATGTGTATATATATTCTCAATTTATATATTCTCAAATTTATAATGTGTATATACACACATGTATATATATATGGAGAGAGAGAGACAGAGAGAGAATGTTCCACAACTATAACTATCTAGTCTTCAACTCCATCAACGACCCCAGAAGGATATAATATTACCTTAGTAAACAAGAAGTGCACTACTCTTGTTTAAGATATTATGTTTATACAGCTCAATTAAAAATTAAATGTATAATTAAAAATACAATTTAATAATTATCTATAAAAGATCTCTGAAAATCCTGACCACAGACATAGAAAAATAATGTAAAGTAATCCTAAAGTAACTACAAGACATGGGACGTATATTTTACCCGCTAAACCATAAAACAAAAAATTATCTTTCGCTGGCTTATATACAAAACACAGTTTATATTTCTATTAATACAGATATATGTTACCTTTAAAAATGCCTATGTCTTCAGAACAAGGAGATCAGACACCAATAAAAACAGATGGCCCAGATGATCCAATGTTTCAGCCTACCTCTGTTACAGTTTCCTGGGTTCTGTACCCAAAACAGCTTCAAGGCTGCTGGCTGAGATGGACCAACTGCACAAAATACTCCAGTCAGGACTTGACCATAATTCTAAATTTTCTCAGGGTCCCCATAAGATTACCAGCACCAATCAACAGGAAGTAGTCAAGAAAACTATGCCCAAATTCCCAAAATATTGTTTACGAATGTTTATTTTCATTTAAGGGAGGTGGTGGTTATAAATTGTTATTGGTCATAGTCAATTTCTTTCTAAAGAAGGAAGGGGGATATGAAATAGAAATAATGGGAAAAAAGGGCAGATTCTTATAACAAGAAAAAAGGGTAGATTGTTGAATCTATTTTAATGCCCAAAACAACTGTTAATCTTACATATTTTACATTGGTATGGATTTTAGTTTATTGATACAAATTTAAAATTATTTGTTATACTATATGTATATTTCTACTCT
Source organism: Peromyscus attwateri (assembly GCA_902168425.1). Classification (NCBI taxonomy): domain Eukaryota; kingdom Metazoa; phylum Chordata; class Mammalia; order Rodentia; family Cricetidae; genus Peromyscus; species Peromyscus attwateri. The sequence continues at coordinate 23,572 of CABHPP010144501.1, read as the reverse complement.
TGTTTAAGGTATTATGTTTATACAGCTCAATTAAAAATGTAATGTATAATTAAAAATACAATTTAATTATCTATAATAGTCAAACTTAGTCATTTAGGTTTTCTAGGTATACAAAAACATATTTCAATTAGATAATCATCAAACACTTCAAAGACCTACAGAATATAGCATTTAAAATTTTTTAAGAACTTAGAATTCTTTTGAACATGAGTTACATCTGCTCCTAGCAGCACCAATCTACTCACGAGAGGATGATGGGCACTGAAGACACTCCATATGGAGTTTGTTTTCCTTTTGGCAAAATTGGCCTATTGGGCAAGAAACTGCCCTTGCCTCAACTGCTGACAGTAAGTATGCTATACAATCTTGACAAGTAGGACACAAAGAAAAGCGACTGCCAACCTTTGCCAAGACAAGGTAAACAGTCTTTCAAACTTTACTGTTTCTGAAAAAGATCTGTCAGATATGCTAAGCCTATAGGCCAAAGATGGATGCCCCAACATTATAGAAAAATTTGGGTGACTGTCCAGGCAGCCTGATGTCCCTGTCATTATGTAACATTACATCCTTTTGGAGTCTTTGATGAAGTTGAGTGTTAGATAATCATAATTATAGTTTTCCTTGGTTATGATAAAAGATAAATTAGATATAAAACTTTAGACTCACCAAGATAAGATAGATAATTGAGTGTTTTCTCGAATTTTGTCAAACACAAATAGACTAGATATTGTAACTATAATTCTTATTTGATAACTGTTTTGTTGTATATAATCTTACTATGTTAAAGTTAAAAGCTTCCTTTTTAATTAAAAAAAAGGGGGGAAATGCTGTGGAATAATCCTCTTGTGCACTGTGAAGATTTGCTACTCAAATGGTTTAATAAAATGGTGATAGGCTAGTAGCCAGGCAGGAAGTATAGGTGGGGTGACCAAACTAAGAATGCTGGGAGGAGGAAGTGTGGAGTTAGGAATTGCCAGGCAGAACCAGACGAAGCAAGATGAGAATGCCATACTGAGAAAAGGGACCAAGCCATGTGGCTAAACATAGATAAGAATAATGGGTTAATTTAAGTGTGAGAGATAGTTAGTAATAAGCCTGAGCTACCGGCTGAGCATTTATAGTTAATATAAGCTTCTGTGGGTATTTGGGAGTGGCTAGTAGGACAGAAACTTACGCCTACAGTTGGAAACCTACAGGAAAATAAGAGATAACACACTATAAAGTCATGTTTTATATTCCAATAGCTTCTAAATGAATCAAAACATTAAAAATAAAAAGCATAAACTATAAAAGAGGTGACATGAATTTTTAATATTGGGGCAGATAAATGCTTTCTAAGCATAAAAAGGAATATACTTGGCAAAATACAAATGCAAAACTTAAATGTCAATCAAGCACATGTAACATTAAAAGCAAATCATCAAACTAGGGAAAAAAATGTTTTTTTGAGACAAGGTCTCACTGCATAGCCCTGGCTGGACTGTGTAATTGGAAGTTTCTCTTCCACTTGCCAGTTCCCAAATAACCAGAGGCTTAATATTATTTATAAATGCTTGGCTGATGCCTCAGGCTTATAATTAGCTAGCTCTTACATTTAAATTAACTCATTTCTATTAGTCTATGTATTGCCATATAGCCTTGGCATTACTGGTCTGCTGGCATCTTGCTCCTTGGGAAGCTGGCTGGCTTCTCCCAGACTCTACCCTTTTCCTGTATCTCTGCTTAGATTTTCCACCTGGGTGTATGCTGCCTTGCCATAGGCCAAAGCAGCTTTATTTATTAACCAATGGGAGTAATACATATTCACAGCATACAGGAAAACATCCCACATCATTTCCCCCTTTCTGTCGAACCAAAAAAAGTTTTAACTTTAACATAGTAAAATTACATATAACAAAACTGTTATTAAGCAAGAATTACAGTTACAATTTAATCTATTTGTATTTGGCAAAATTAAAGAAAATACTGTATCATCTACCCTATCTTTGTGAGTCTAAATTTTCCTATCTAATTTATTTTTTATCATAACTAAGGAAAACTATAACTATCTAGTCTTCAACTCCTTCAAAGACCCCAGAAGGATATAATATTACCTTAAACAAGAAGTGCACTACAAGCCAACTTCCAAAATTCTAGAATGACAGAGACATCTGGCTGCCTGGACAGTCACCCAAAGTTCCTCTGTAATGTTGGGGCATCCATCTTCAGCCTATAGGCCTAGAGTATCTGGCAGACTTCTTAGTGAAGTAGGAAATTTGAAGGACTGTCCCTATTATTTTGGCAAATTTCATCAGTTGCTTTCCTCTGTGTCCTGAAGAATGTCTGACAGTTTCTTCTGTGAAGCAGGAACCCTGAAGGATCGTCCCATCTTGTTTTGGCAAAGTTCAGCATTCACTTTCCTGTGGGTCCTGCATGTCCAGTTTAGAGAGCATAGTCAAGCAGTCAAGGCAAAAGCTGTTTCTTGCCTAAATGGCTAATCTTGCCACAATGAAAGCAAACTCCTATGGGGTTCTTCAATACCCATCATCCTTTTATGAAGTAAATTGGTACTGCCAGGAGCAGATGTGTCTCATTGTCATGAAAAGCCCTAAGTTAATAAAACATTTCAAATGCCATATTCTACAGGTCTTTGAAGTATTTGAAGACCATTTATCTATCTAAAATATATCTCTGTATGATCTAGAAACATGTCTAATATATCTACAAATTTGACTGTTATAAATGACTATTAACCTGTTTTTTGATTATCCTAAATAGTTTATAATAATAGCTTTCAAAAACCAGAATTTTACATTTTTAAATGAACTGCATAGGTACAATACTTTAAACAAGAGAAGCATATATACAATATGTTGTGCCAAAAATAACCTTAAATTTGTATCAATATACAAAAATCCTTTAAACAAGAAACATATACAAACATATAGTGTAACAAAATTAACTTTAAATTTGTATCACTATACCAAAATCCATGCCAATGCAAAATATCTGAGATTAATAGTTGCCCTTTTATCCTATATTCCCCTAAATATGACAAACATTCATAACCCACCAAATAACCAAAGACCATCCATATCCCCCACCTCTTGAGAATGTGGACATCATTTTCTCCAAGCTGCTCCTGCTATCTGTGGATGAGCTATCTTTAGGGTCCCTGAGAAAATATGAGATAATGGCCATGTCCTGGGAAGACTAGTTATAACCTTTGTTGATAGGTATCACCTGTCAAGGTTCAGGTCTCCCTTGATCAAATCTGGTCCATTTAAACCTGGAACAAATCCATAGCCTCTTGTTTCCAATGGAAACAAAAGCAAAACCTCTTTCCCAAAGTAACACATCTTTTGACTTAAATTCTGAAGTCAAGACATTTTTTAAATATTTAAGTTGGGGTAATCCAGCAACATTTATAATTAAACATCTCTTAGCAGCTGTTGTTCCTTCCTCAACAAACAATTCAAAGACAATAACATACAGTATCCAGAATCTCTGTGTATTTTTCATTTTTATGCCACTTTTTTTTAACATTACTTTATTCCCCTTTTAAGGATTTTATTTTAAAATTATGTATTTCTTTTTTATGACTGTCTACACCTTTTCTCTTCCAAGCCTATGTATATTTTTCAAACATATTGTGACCCATTTAGAGGCGTTTTTGTCTGAATCTGTTTCTATTGTTTATCTTTAACCCTTTGTCTATATGAGCAAAAACTTTAACCTGCCCTGCAGTACGCCGTTGGAGTTTGTACTGATAGCTTAAGCCAGCAGGCAGTGGCTCCTGTGAAACTATGGAAGCCTGTTGTGTGGCTTGGCTCATGGCGGTTGGCAGCCAGTTCCATTTCAAGGGCACCATGGTGCTGTGGGAAAATGCTCTTGTAAAGATTTGTCATTTGAATTGGTTTAATAAAACAATGATTGGCCAGTAGCCAAGGAGGAAGTATATGAGGGGTGACCAGACTAGTAGAATTCTAGAAAGAGAAAGGGCAGATTAAGGAGTTGCCAGCCAGACACAGAGGAAGCAAGATGAGAATGCTGTACTAAGAAAAGGTAACAAGCCACATGGCTAAACATAGATAAGAATTATGGGTTAATTTAAGGGTAAGAGCTAGCTAGTAATAAGCCTGAGCTACTGGCTAAGCATTTGTAAGTAATATTAAGCCTCGGAGTCAATTATCTAAGAAGTAGCTGCTGGGTATTTGGGACCAGGCCTGTGGTAGAGAAACTTCCACCTACACTGTGGCTGGCATGAAAGAGTAGGAAGCCCATTGTGGCTCCATTTCTGTGCATTAGAATCTTTTTAAAGCTTTCTCAGGTTTTATGTGGATGTACATGTCCTACATTGGGTACCATTTTATAATCAGAAATTTCTCTCCCTCCCACTAGTTCCCGAATAACCATTCAGAGGCCTAATATTATTTATAAATGCTTGGACAATGCCTCAGGCTCATTACTAGCTAGCTCTTACATTTAAATTAACCCATTTCTATTAATCTACGTATTGCCACATAGCCGTGGCATTACTGGTCTGCTGGCATCTTACTCCTTGGGCAGCTGGCTGGCTTCTCCCAAACTCTGACCTTCTTCTCCAGTATATCTGCTTGGATTTCCCACTTGGCTCTATCCTGCCTTGCCATAGGCCAAAGCAGCTTTATTTATTAACCAATGGGAGCAATATATATTCACAGAGTACAGAAAAGACATCCCACACCAGGATTGGAACTGTCTACGTTGATCAGGCTGGCCTAGAAATCGGAGATTTGCTTGCTTCTGCCTTCCAAGTGTTGGGATTAGAAGAATGTACACCATGCCCAGCTGGAAAAACATTCTAGGAGTTTGTTAATATACTACATAAACAATGAATTGAAGAAAGTATTGTGTTGATTTTAATTTTTTTTTTTTTTGGAAATCATGAAAAGGGGCAACAATTTCACATGAAGTAGTAGTAAAAAGTAATTAACACAATTGTAGAACTGAAAATCACAAAAGCTTTTGACTAGACATTTAAAATTTTATTTTAATTAAATCTGTGAAAAGAGATTTGTAGAACACATAGAGATGTTTGTGCAACTTTAGGAAAGTAAAGTGACTTTTCTACTTTATATCTTTCCTATTGTCTATAAATAGCTTCACTTAAATCACCCAGGTTTCTCTATGTGATACAGTGCCTGTATTTGCTGATACAATTTTAGAAAATGTCATTTACTGTACACAGGAAATTAATCATGTGAAATAAGTTCAATAGTGTTCTAAACTTAAGAAAGAAAGAATTGATTTTAACTCTGTTCGGGATTTACAATTTCTAACTGAACATTTTTTTCCAATGGAATAATAAATTCAGAATAACCAATATTTACATAATTAATGAGGAAATATAAAGAGCAACTGAAAAGATAAATAGATGCATTCAACAAAGATTTTTATTTTAATTATCCACAAAACAATATTTCAACATTTTATAAAAATATTAAGTTTTAGGTTACCATTATTTATTTTAAAAAAGTGTGCTAGAAGGCTGCTTTTGCCAACTTTTCTTTTTTGGTAAGGGTTAAAGTTCCAAGTTAAGACAATAAAGATGAAAGCTGTTGGAAAAAAAAAAATCTTCAAATGTACAAAACTGTTTTTCTTGACAATTCAAAAATACATAACAATTTAAACTGAATACACATTAAGTTAGTGTTGTATCCTTACTATACAAGTGTTAGTATAAGAACTGCTCCATCCAGTTTATTTAAAATCTAAAGAATGCCATCAACTTTTCCTGCCTTATTTTTCTGATCAGAATTAGTACATAAACGTAATTTTATTACTCTTTAAAGAATTCTTAGAAAAATTACAATACCATAGTTCACATGAAGCCCTTTAAAACACTCATGTCACAAACTGTAGACATCAGGGCAAATAAGGACGACATTCTTATCAGGAGACCCTCTTGGCAGAGGATTCAGTACTGAATAGGTTAAGTAAAAAGAAAACAAACACAACTTTTAGTACCAGAACTTTTGCCAACTTGCATGAAGTTCACTTGTCACATTTAAAAAGGTTTAAATTTGAACATAATTTACCATGGCACAGATCTTTAAATTTCGTGATTAAAATGATGGTAGTTTAAAATTGTATGCTGAAAATAAAACAACTCGATATAACGTTTTAAAGTGTAACTATAAAATACAGCATTTAAAAACATAAATATTAGACTTTTATTTTACTTAGCAGTTTTTCCCTTGCTAGACCCTTAAACCATTAACACTACTCAATTCAAATTAATATTTCATAATTTCTGAGTTAGAAAAGCTCTCATTTTGAATGTTTGACTTCTGTACTTTGAGTGGGCAAAAACTTCCCTCTTTAAATTACTGTTACTCAGAGTAAGTATTCTCCCTCAAATTAATTATATTATGAAAGGAAAATACGATAATCATCAAGTATATCTGAAATGCAAGTGAAGTTTCAGAGATTTGAAAATTGGAGTTTTAAAAAGGTTCTGTATAAAAATGGGCCACTGAAATTAGTGTTAAGCTTTATCTTCACTATTTTGAGGATGTAAAACTTATTTAGTGTATATGTTAAGAAAATGAGTTTTACAGTCATACTTTATAACTTTTAAAGTCTAAGAAATAGCTAATGAGGAGCTCTGAGTGCCAGAAAAGCCATGTTGTCACTTCACAACACCAACATTAAACATTCCATCCTATCCCAATACCTGTAAAACTTTCCCATTTTCTTCTTTCATATTTATTTAAATACATTTTCCTCTCTCCTATTCTATACTCAATACAAGCAAAGTGCATTCAAGTCCCTGATCTAGTGATGTTTTCTATTGTGGAGCCCATCACCATAAAAACATACTAGCAACACCTCACAGTACACCATCTATTTTTTAAAAATGGATTGTTTAAATGCTGGGTTTTTATTTTTTCATGCTATGCAAACATTAAAAGATTTTCCCTTGGACTGGATAGTATAATTTCAATTGTATATTGCCTTTAAAAAATCAATACAACCTTGCAAAAGATTAACTCACTTTCTGGTTATCTTATTATTCTAAGCTGAATAATTCAAGAAATGACTTAAGTAAAAAAACTGTTTTTCTACTTTCCAGTTCTATGAACTAAATGTGAACACAGTGTATTATGCTTCCAAATTCCACGGCTGTGATCTAACATTTAATCAAGTTTTTGATGCTGTTTATAATCCATTTTTTTGCTTTTGGAAGACTTGGCCCATCCCACACAAAAGGAGATCTGTGTTAAGACTACATGCCAACTGTTAAACAGAAAAACAAAACAAAGCAAAACAAAAGCCTAACTTTTGAGGAAAAAAATGCAAGATTTTTAAAAACTGGAATGGAATTATTTGGTCCCATGAAGTTCTTTGATTTTAGATTTTACAGTGGTATAACAGCCCAAGTTTCATCCATATCAATAAATAGTTTTCTTTTAGCAATTCTGAGTTTGGGGAGGAAAAGGAAGTGACTAGTAAACAGTAGTCTTGTTGCTCTTTCTTACCATGCTATCACCCACAGTCACAATATCTTAGCTTTCTTTGGACCCTGAAGTAAGTTGTAAGATGCATCATTGGTACTTTAGAGTTTAACACTTGGGGGAAAAAAGTGGTTTTGTGCAACCGTATCTGGAATTCCAGTTTACCACAAGAAACATGCAGAGTGAAGAGTATCTTCTCATTCCTGTGCATGAGGAACTCACACAAGTGTTTTGGCAGATCTGTGCACACAGCTACTTGGATTATAAATTTTCTCCTGGTTGGTACTGTGGCTCTGTAGCAGTGAAGTAGTCTTCCAAGAAGGACTGAATATATTCAAATGTTGGTCTCTCATCAGGGTCCTTCTTCCAACAAAGATTCATCAAGTCATGGAGGGATTCTGGACAGCCTTGAGGGCAAGGCATCCTGTACCCTCGCTCCACTTGTTCCAGAACTTCACGGTTTACCATACCTAAGGTTAAGATTCAAACGTTAAAAATAATGGTCCTAGCCATGAAGAGCAAAACAGAGTAAATACCCTAGCCATTAACTAAGACATACCAAATTTATCTAGTGAAAAGACATTTTCAACAGAGACTAGAATAAGATTTAAACATCAATTTATTTAAAGAAAAGCTGAGAAATGATTATAGATATATGTGTATACACACACACACACACACACACACACACACACACACACACACACGTGATTTTTCAAGACAGGGCTTCTCTGTGTAGCTTTGGAGCCTGTCCTGGAACTCACTCTGTAGATCAGGCTGGCCTCAAACTCACTGACATTCACCTGCTTCTGCCTCCAGTACTGGGATTAAAGGCATGCACCACCACACTGGGCTGATAATCTATATTTTAATATGATCAATTTTTCATTCCACTTAAACTTTTACTTGTAACATAGTATCTTCAAATGCCAACTAAACTTGACTGAGAATTTAGAGTGGATTGATATTTTCTATTACCATTTAATAACCCCAACTTGAGCTAATGAGGAATCACAACTGAATTAGGAGAGAATTCTAGTTTTATTTTTGTGTATACTAACTACATAATTATTTTTAATCACTAGCCTGAGTTCCCTTATCTATTATCACCTATTTGGATTTGTCTTATTATACAGTTCATTTCTTTTATTCTTTTGTAAGTTTCCTCCCATGATTAATGAGTTACTGTGCACTGTCCCAAGTAGCAAGTGGACTCTTCCTAAATTTCTCTTCTAGACATTGACTCACTGTGATGGTAGAATTACCTAGGAGAAAATGTCTGGGCATAGCTGTGAAGGATTATCTAGATTAAGACAGCCTCTAGGCATACCTATGAAGGATTATCTAGGCTAGGTTATTTAAGGTGGGAAGACCCATTTAACTGTGGACAGCATCATTCCATGAGTTGGGGGGGTCTTGGACTGAATATAAAGGAGAAAGAGCTGTGCTGTGGGATGTCTTTCTGTATGCTGTGAATATGTGTTGCTCTGACTGGTTGATAAATAAAGCTGCACTGGCCTACGGCAAGACAGCTTAGCAGCAGGTGGGAAATCCAAGCAGAGATACAGAGAGAAGAAAGGAGAGGAGGGAGAGATGCCAGCTGCCGTGCAAAAGGAGCAGCAAGATGCCAGCAGACCAGTAATGCCGCGGCCACATGGCAACTTATAGATTAATAGAAATGAGTTAAGTTATAAGAGCTAGCTAGCAAGAAGCTTGAACCATAGGCCATGCAATTGGTAATTAATATCAAGCCTCTGAATGATGATTTTATAAGTAGCTGAGGAACCTTCCGGCTACAGAGCTGAACACTAGCTTTCATCTCTCTCTGCTTCTTGACTAGATACAATGAGATCAGTATCTTATGCTTCTACAGTTACGATTCACTACTATGATGGGATAGTATCTTCAACTGAGAGCTAAAATAAGCCCTTTCTTCCTTCCTTTCGTCAGGTATTTTGTTCCAGCAACATGTAAAGCAACCAATACACGTGTTACACCAGCAAACCCTTGACTCTTTCCCACATCCCATTATCACCTTCCCTGCCAGCCAAGACAGGCCATCCCTTATTTCCTGTCATCTTACACTGAGCAGCAGCAGTAAGATTGTTCACTGACCATGATTACTTTTTTTTTCCCCCAAGGCAGGGTTTCTCTGTGTAGCTTTGGAGCCTGTCCTGTAACTTGCTCTGTAGACCAGGCTGGCCTCGAACTCACAGAGATCCGCCTGCCTCTACCTTCCAAGTGCTGGGATTAAAGGCATGCGCCACCAACGCCCAACAACTATGATAGCTTTCAAACAGTGAAACATGATCGAACTATTTCCATTTTTAGTTATGACTTTCTAAGGAATAAGGGATTCCTCAAAATACTTAAAATCCTAAAAACGGAAGGAGCATGTTTTCATCTAAGAAAATAGCACCTCTTAGTGAAATCCAATATATTTTCCTGCTACAGAAATAAAGCCAGAAGTTGTTACACACATACAGAAAGGACCCAATATTTAACATTCGATGAGGGCTTACTGTAACTGGAGAACTTTTGTTATTGAACATATATGCCTATGAGCTTTTGTACTTCTTAATAGACTAATATTAATTAATCTAAATAAGCCTGAACCCACAAAACCAACTTTAAGTACCAATTACTTCTCCTTTGGGGGGAAGTGTGTGCTGGAGATAGAACCCAGGGCCTTTTGTTTTTGTTTTTGAAGATTTGCTCTATTTTTAATTGTGTGTGTGTGTGTGTGTGTGTGTTTGTGTGTGGGGGGGGGCAGGGAGAGGGAAGGGAGAGGGGGAGGACAGGAAGAAGAAAGGGAGAGGGAGAAGTGAGGGAGAGAACAAGATCTTGCAGAGTACAGAAGGAGACACTGGAACTCCTGGAGCTGAAGTTACAAGCAGCTGCGTCTTGCGAGATGTGGGAGCTGGGATCCGAGCTCCCGTTCTGTACCAGAGCACTGCACTCTTAGCCACTAAGCTGTCTCTCCGGTCTCTGAACCCAGGGTCTTATGTGTACTAAACACATGCTCTGCCTTTGAACTATACTTTAGTCCTAATGCCTAACAACTCTTTCATTCAAGATTTGATCCTTCAGAATTTTCTGATAATCAGAACTAATGAAAGTTTTTATGCCAACATATTTAAAAGTAAAGCATGGCAGAAATGGCCTCCACTCAGTCTTCAGAAAGATAACCATTTCCTACAATGTTTCTAAGATGCTGAGTAAGACATAACTCTGGAGCATGGCAGGAAGTCAATTCTTTCATACCTGCTTTTTAATAAAAAGAAGACAGACCTCTAACACTTAATACTTAAAACCAATTGTAATGGCTTTGCTTTCTGTCAATGAAGTATTTCTTATTGCTTACATTTGTTGAGGTTATTTTGCTAAAATAATAGTAGCAAATAGAAACTGTTGGTGCTACATGTTAATCCTCTTTTTCTTTTCTTTTTTTTTTTTTTTGGTTTTTCGAGACAGGGTTTCTCTGTGTAGCTTTGCGCCTTTCCTGGAACTCACTTGGTAGCCCAGGCTGGCCTCGAACTCATAGAGATCCGCCTACCTCTGCCTCCCGAGTGCTGGGATTAAAGGCGTGCGCCACCAACGCCCGGCGTTAATCCTCTTCAGTAATCAAAGATGGACAATATATTATCTTTTCCTTTTTTGAAGCCTGGAATCTGGGGGCTGGAGTGGTAGCTCAGTGGTAGAGTGCTGGCTTAGTGCATACATGGTCCTAGGTCCAATCCCTAGCACTTTCCTGCCAAAATAAAATCTATACATTGTTTATATTCTGCTTATTTAAATGTTTATTAATGTAATGTATATTTACAGATATGTAATTAGTTATACCTGTTTGGATTTTTATGTTTTCCTGTTCAACTGACCCTTTTATCATTCAATGATATTTTGTCTCTAGTAATATTTCTTGTCCTGAAGTCCACAACTGCACAGGTTTTCTTTTGGCTAATATTTTGCATAGTATGTCTCTTTCCACCCTCTGAATTTTAATCATTTTGTACAGCTTATATATTTAAAGTGTATCTCTTAAAAATAGTACTATAGGGGCTGGAAAGATAGCTCAGTGGTTAAGAGCACTACACAGTCATGAGGACCATTCATAGTTGGGATTCCAGCGCTCATGTAATAAACTAGGTGGCCAATGCATACCTGTGATGGCAGCTGCAAGGGCAGGGATGGGTGGTGAGGCAGACACAGAAGGATTTCTGGGGTTTGTTAGTTTCTAGCCTGGCCAAGAAAAAAAAAAAAAAAAGAGCCCTAGTTCCAGGGAGAGACACTGCTTCAAAAGGAAAATGAGGAGTGATAGGGTGTACTAGAGGTTTGGCACTGATGCATATATTTAAGATCTGTTTTTTTGTCTTTTAACTGGAACATTTAGTGCACTTATATACAATGTAATTATGGGCATAGGTTTAACTATCATCTTTCTTCCTTTTTTTTTTTTTTTGAGACCTGGTTTCTCTGTGTAGCCCTGACAATCCTAGAACTCACTGTATAGACCAGGTTGGCCTCAAACTTAAGAGATCCATCTGCCTCTGCCTCCTGAGTGCTGGAATCAAAGGTATTTGCCACTGTCAGGTTTATCATCCCATTTACTTGCTGTTTGTCCCATCTATTCCTTGGTCCTCTTTATGTTTTGATTAAGCAAGCACTGTTCATCATTACATTTCGTGGACTGTTTTTGTGCCAGGGATCAGACTCATGGCCTAGTGCACACTAAGTGAGCACTGTACACTCCACATAGCCATCTACCACTGAACCACACTCTACTGGAATTGCAATTGGCTTCTCTGGGGCTTACGCTTTACTTTAAATGAGTACTTCTATAATCTCTACATATTAACAGAAACTCAGAACTATCTACCTACTACTGTTTTATACCCTGTGACCTCTGTGTTACTATCACAGAATTTATTTTATTTTACTTTCTAAAGATTTATTTTTATTCTAAGTGTGTGGGTGGTTTTGTCTGTATCTATGCCTGTGTACCACATGCACAGAATCCAGAAAAGGACACTGGCCCCCCTGTAACTAGAGTTATGGGCAGTTGTGAGTCACTATGTGATGGGAATGGAATCCAGGTCCTCTTGAAGAGCACTGAGTGTTCTTAATCACTGAACCATCTCTCTAGCCCCATTGAATTTATTTTTAGATGTACCATAAATGTGGTAAGTCAACAATTTTCTCCTAAGCACTTTAAAGACAATTTTGGACAGGGGTGGCCAAATCTGGTGACTTGAGTTGGAGCACCAGAATCTACATAGTAGAGAGAGCTAACTCCTACAGGTTGTCCTCTGATCTTTCCATGTGTGTCCACACACATACATACACATAAATAAATAAAAACATAATAAAGATCTTTCACTTATTTCCAGCTTCCATATGCAGTGAGGAAAAGGCAAGTATATACCAATCCCCCAGGGCTATTTATTTGGCTTTGACTTTTATAATTTGGTAATGCTATACCTGATTGAAGTACACTAAATTTCCTTTATCCTGCTTCAAGTTCACTGAGTTAACCAAAACTATTTATTTTTAAGGAACTTCTGGCTATTCCTTTTCTAGTAATTTCTAGTTACTGTTCCACTCTCCCATCTCCTAGGGCTCCAGGTACAGAGAAACGAGACCTTTTCACTATGTTCTACTTAGTTTATACATTGTCCATCCCCACCCCCAGGTATTTAATCTATACACTGCCTCGAGAATTCTTCTAATAATGAACTATGAACCTACTAATTTTGTCTTCCACAGCCATATAATGTGTGAATTTTACAAAGTGTTTTACAGTTCTTACATGATATTTACTTATTAGAGACAGGGTCTTGCTAAGCAGCCCAGGGTAGCCTTGAAGCTGTGATCCTTCTGCTTCAGCATCTTGATTGCTGGGATTACAGGTGTGCACCACCACATCCAGCTTTGTTTATTTCATTTATAGATTCCAATTCTATTGAAACTCTCCAGTTTTCCTATCATTTTGCTAATCACTTCTTTCATTTTAAGTATTGTTAGCTTTGGTCATGTACACTATAGTACCAGCAGTCTAGGGGCTGAGACGAGTAGATCACTTCAAGTTTGAGGCCAGCCTGGCTATTTTAAATAGGAAGATCAAGGAAAGCTTGGGTTACAAAGGGATGACCTGCCTCAGACAACACACACACACACACACACACACACACACACACACACACCATGCACTCATACTCCACACACATACACATACCATACCATACTCATGCACACACACAAAGCACTAATTTGAAGTTCTTTACTAAGTTTATAATTGGGGTTCTCTTTAGGGCCTAGTAATTTTCAATTCTTGAATCAGTCATCTATTTATTTATTTATATTTTAGAGACATGGTCTTACTGTGTACTCTGCTGGCCTGGAACTCACAAAGATCCACCCGTTTCTGTCTCTCAAGTGCTAGGATTAAAACATGCACCACCACACGTGGCTTGTGGCAGTTTGAATGAGAATGGCCTCCATAGGCTAAAATATCTGAATGCTTGTCACCAGTTAATTGAATTGTTTGAAAAAGATTAGGAGGTGTGGCCTTGTGGTATGTCACTAGGAATGAGCTTTCAGGTTTCAAAAGCCAATGCCAGGCCTAATGTCTCTCTCTTTGCCTGATGCCTGAGGATAAGATGTAAAGCTCTCAGCTACAGTTCCTACGCCAGACCTGTCTGTTTCCAGTCATGATGACCATGGACTAACCCTCTAAACTGTAAGCAAGCCCCGCTTAAGTGCTTTCTTTTATAAGAGTTGACCTGGTCATGCTGTGTCTCCACGTAACAGAACAATAACTAAGACATAGCTCTCCCCTAATCAGTTCTTTTTTTTTTTTTTTTTTTTTGGTTTTTCGAGACAGGGTTTCTCTGTGTAGCTTTGCGCCTTTCCTGGAACTCACTTGGTAGCCCAGGCTGGCCTCAAACTCACAGAGATCCACCTGCCTCTAGCCTCCCGAGTGCTGGGATTAAAGGCGTGTGCCACCACCGCCCGGCTCTTCGCTAATCAGTTCTTAACCTATGGGTAACAACCCCTTTGGGGGGTTGAATGATCCTTTCATAGCGGTCACATATCAGATATCCTGCATATCAGATATTTATATTACAATTCATAACAGTAGCAAAATTACAGTTATAAAGTAGCAACAAAATAATTTTATGGTTGGGGGGATCACCACAGCACGAGGAACTGTATTAAAGGGTCACAGCATTAGGATTGATGACTAAATGATTGGGGCTTTAGTTTTCTTTCACAGAATACAAAATTTTGCATCAATAGATCTATTTTATGTTGACATTCTGAATCATACACTATTATTTCTTTTTCTTCAAGACATTAGGTTTGATTTTACCAGTAAATTTATTGTCAGCTCACCTGGTTCTTCCTTGGCAATACTTGGCTTTAGGTTTTCTTTAATTTTGCCTTTTCTACTAGAGCATTGATGTCAGAACACTGTCCAGGAATGGAATTATGTGAGGAGAATTCTGAGGGCTTGTGAGAACACTCCAAGAAAACAAGACCAGAGTCTTGTGACCTCAGTTTCTTCAAAACACAGAATTGTTCTTGGAATGTGTTTGTGCCCCTCCCGGGTGTGCTCCTCCCGGGTGTAGCACAGGAGCAAGTTTACTTCAGGTAACTCATTATCGCTTGCTGTTGTTACTGAATTAAAAGTTTAAACTATCCTTTGTATGCCTCAATGGAAATTTTACACAGCTTGAACTCACGAGAACTTTACTCATGTGACCTTTCTTAACCCTCAGAGTATAAATTGTCTGTGGTGCTGATAAAGTTGGCATGAAACTTTAGTTTACCACCTCATTTGTCGGTTCCATTCCCCCAGGTCCCACTGCCTGTGGTGTCGCATTGCCTTCCAGGGTCTCAACAAAAAGCATAAAATGTTCCCTAATATCTGTTCATTTTGGCTGGGCAAGAACTCGCTACCACTCTGTGCTTTCAGCTCAGCTCAGTTTAGCTCAGCTTTCAGACTTTGAGTGCCTGTTTTCTGTTAGGACTCCCTACCACAGCCTTTCCCTGTTAGGAGGACCTACTGTAAAGAGCCTATAGGGACTGTTTAATGCAGAATTTCAGAGTTCTTTTACTGGGGCTCCTTCCTCTTTAGGAGCACTTGTACTTCTTTCTCCTTTGTTCAGAAAAACAAACAAACAAACAAACACCCAAAAAACCCCAAACTGATGTCTTCACTTGGACTTTATCAATATGCCCACTATAAATGTGATATAAATGTAGGTCTCATTTAAAAAAAAAAAAAAAGACTGCATTCTTCCTTGGTGGCTGTGAAATATAAAAACAACTGTATTATGTGTCTGTCTAATTCTGTATTTGTTTGTAGTGAGATAGCAGATATTAGATTCTCTATTGTGGCTAAAACAGAAAGTGCACCATGATTAAAACTTCAAAGTGAAATGACTTAATATAACTGTTTTTTTTTTTTTTTTTTTTTTTTACCTCTGGCTTTATTTACTAGTATAGAGAGGACAAAACTGGATTTTATCCAGAATTATAATTTAAGTAATAATAAAGTAAAAGAAAGATAAAGGATAAAATAAACCCAGAGGAATGATCATATTGTTTGACTATGAAGTTTAAGAATAGAGGGGTCTTATGAAGAGGATGAGGGTCTGGCAAAGTTGGTACCAATACATAGAAGATCTTGGTAGTGTCAAGAAACTGCTAAAGCTGGGGTAGAAAAGGATAGAAAGATGCAAGGTAGGAGGTCAGATAAGGGGCACATGAAATTGTGGTAATGAGAGGAATAAAGTGTGAGAAATGACAAGATCACAAACAGAAAGTGCTCAAGCCATGAAATCAGAGAATGGGAAGAACCGCTGACATATGTATTAAGATGACTATTGTGTCCTTGCTGTATAGAAGCTTTTCCGATTCATGAGATTCCCATTATTGTTTGTTGTTCTTAGTGCTTGTGCTACTGTTGCCCTGTTCAGAAGTCTTCTCCTGCACCAGTGAGTTCAAGACATTTCCCTACTTTCTCTTCCATCAGACTCAAGACATCTGATCTTCTGTTGAGATCCTTGATCCATCTGGAGTTTTGTCCAGGGTGATACACATCTATTTGGATTCTTCTACATGGAGCCATTCAGTTTCTCCAGTGTGTACTTTTGGCTTCTTTGTCAAAAATCAGGTGTCTGTACGTATGTGAAATTGAGGTTTCAAAACAAAAACAATCTAAATAGTCACCAAATATTATGGGAGACAATATCCCAACTAGACATCTTCTAGCACCAAGTAAAACCACCAGTGCCAGGAATATTGATGCTGGCCAAAGGGGTCCCATAGAGACACTACCGCTAAACATCACAGGCTACTGCCAAGGCTTATGGGCTGTTCTCCATAACCTGATGGTAAGGTCCTATTGCTGAAGAAAACACTTATGACATTGAACACAGAGAAGTTGAGCTGGTGCCTAACTAGAAGCTTTACCCTTACTGATTAGCATTCACGGTGCTGGAAGGTACTCTGCATGCACTGGAAGAGAAAGGTTATTAATATCACCCAGCTACCTACAATAGCAACCTGCCTGCAAGACACCCTGGTGCAATAGTGTCACATATAGTACAGGAATGACCTTCCTGAATGGATTTAAGGCACACTCTATGAGATGGAACCCATATCTGACACTGCTAAAGTAGCTAAGAAACTAAGACTAGATAGGCTATGGGCCTAGCGGAAAACCTACTATTATTTGGCTAAAGGAACATAGTAATCTAATGACATAGTACTACACCCATAGATCAGCAGCTCACTTAAGCCATATCAGAGAAATTTCTTCTTGCATAAGATGAGAATTAACACAAAGTCCCACAACTGGAAAATGTGCAAAGATTGAGAGATTTTAGAAAACTCAGTCTTAAATGGGTGGTCTTCATAAAAGCCCTCCCCTCAAGGCTCAGGAATTGATGTTGGAAGAGGAAGCAGAAAAGACTGTGAAAGCCAGAGGTGACAGCTGACTCCAAGAAAACAGTGTCTTCCAGATACAATAGGACTGATGCACATATGCACTCACAGAGACTGTGGTAACACACAAGATTTGCACAGGTTAAAGCCAGATGGGGTCCCAGCACTGAAACGAGAAAATGGACAGGGCATCCCATCCCTAACCAATAAGGTATTTGCAACTGAAGACCTGCAAACAAAGAGCAACATCAGTTTTCTCTAATGGAGTATCACTTTGTGTATCAACCACAATCTAGGGATGCCTAGAAGTAGTTAGCCAACACAAAATGAACTCAATGATATTGCTGTAACCTTTTTTTTTTTGGTTTTTCAAGACAGGGATTCTCTGTGTATCCTGGAACTAGCTCTGTAGACCAGGCTAGCCTTGAACCTGGAGATTCACTTACCACTGTGCTTACTAAGTGCTGGGATTAAAGGCCCAGAGTGGCATTTTTTTTTTTTTTATCTTATTGGTCTTTTGGTTGTTTATTTTGATTTTCATTTCTATGGTTTTGGTTTTTGTTTTTTTCGAAAGAGGAAAAAAAAACAAAGATGGGTGGGTAGAAAGGAGGGAAAGATGTGGGACAAGTTGGGGGAGGGGAAAATAATAAAAAATATAGGCAGTGGTGGTGCATGCCTTTAATCCCAACACTTGGGAGGCAGAGACAGGTGGATCTCCGAGTTAGAGGTCAGCTACAAAGTGAGTTCCAGGACAGCTGGGCTACACAGAGAAATCCTATCTCGGAAAACCATCATATATATGAAACATTTATTTATATGAAATGAAAAAACTCAGTAAATAAAAAAAAAAAAGGTGACCACGAATTAAGATAGGAAGGGAGTCTTACTTGACAGGGTGATGAGGAATGACCATGGAGTGAGGAGAATTTGGATGGCTAAGCATCAGCACATAATGAAAGAATGTGGCCACAGAACGTGACAACACTTCATCTACAGCTGCTAGGACTGAGGAATGGCACGTAAGAGATGACTACAGCAATTCTTCCAAAGACTGGGTTCTCTATGCTTTCACACTCTTCAACTGTCAGAACACCCCAGTGGACATGTTTGAGAGGTAACATGCTGAAGGACATTCAATTATAGCTGAATTTCAACTAGCCTAAAATTTCTTCTTGCTACCAAAAACCTACATCAATGTCTTAATTTTTACTGTAAAATAGTTTATTTTTCCTCTTATTACAAGAGGAAACAATGCTTCTCAAAACAATCTTTTGAGTCTAGAATATCACAATTCTAGAAAAGAATACTTGGGGGGGACAGATATAACCTAGGATATTTAAGATATGCTTCTGATATGAGAGTACAGAACATATAAAGGGCTTTTTTGGAAAATATCTTAGAGAAGCCGAAGTGAATGTAGGACACACCTCCTGTGCTTGCTCAAGGATTCCAGCTCTCATGGATTGCTACATACCCAGTGCCAAAATAAAGGGGTAGGAAAAAAAAATAAAGGGGTAGGAAAGGAGAAATAGTCTCTCTCCCTCACATTCTTGCTGAGTGCACCCCTCATTAAAGCCTATGTTGAGATAACTAAAGAGCTAGAGAAACACAAGCTTACCTGGATATGGCACTCTCCCCTTTGTCACCAGCTCTGTCTGTAGAATTCCAAATGACCACACATCCGACTTTATTGTAAACCGACCATACAGTGCAGCCTCAGGAGCTGTCCACTTGATTGGAAATTTTGCACCTAAAAATAATATTGACACTCTTAAATGTTTCTGAAGAACCTATTTGTGTAAATGTAAGGTACACGGGTCTAATCTCTATCAATATCCCAAGTCTGTGTGTCTTAAGTTTACATCTTCAAACACAGAAAATATGTGGAAAACTGCACTGACTTTAAATTTTTACATTAAAATAAATCTGTTTTTTCTTATATTTAATGATATAAAAAGTTGCTGGTGGGAACAGAACATGATCCAATAAAACAGCAGAAGTTTTAATAAGACAAAAACATGGATTGTAAAATTGGAAATTTGGGAGGGGGGAGCACATGGGATCCTGATCTTGCTATATTTATCTTAGGCTACTCTTAAATTCTCACAATTATGGCTGGGTGGGCATGGTGATGCACACCTTTAATCCCAGCACTCAGGAGACAGAGGCAGGAGATCTCTGTGAGTTTAAGAGCAGCCTGGTCTACAGAGCAAGTTCCAGTACATCCAGGGATAGAGAAACCCTGTCTTGGAAAAAAAAAAGAAAAAGAAAAAGAAAAAGTCTCACAATACTGTGTCAGCCTTTTGAAAATTGGGATTACAAACATTTGCTAAATCTGCTGCTGTTTTTAGTGTATGTGTAAAATATGTGATGAACAAAGATTAAAAATCCATGCATTAGTCTCTCCCTCTGTCTGGCTTTTTGAGAAAGCATCAGCTGGTCTCTAACATGCTATTTTTTGAAGAAAGACCATGAACTCCTGATCCTTCTGCCTCTAACTTCCAAGTGCTAGGTTTAGAGACATGAGATACTACATTATTATAAAATCTACAACTTTAAGTTCACAACATCCAGTGGCTGTAGCCAATTATGGCTGAAAACCCATTCTGGGTCTAACGGCTACTGGCTCATAACCTTTATGTACTTTCGTGCTATCTTTGCAGAAGTTTTTTGTGGTGGTGATATTTTATTTGTGCTCTAACAAATAAAGCTTGCCTGGAGATCAGAGTGTGGAGCCAGCCACTAGTTAACCATAGAAGCCAGGCAGTGGTGGCACACATCTTTGATCCTAGTACTTGGGAGACACATGCCTTTTATCCCAGCACTAGGGAGGTGGAGACAGGATTTGATAAGGCTGGGTGGAGAGAGCAATACAAGGCGGGAGGAGACAGGAGCTGAACCACTTTCAGGCTGAGGAGTTGGCAAGGTAAGAGTAGCTCTGGCTTGCTCCTTTGTATCTCTGATCTTTCAATATTTACCTCAATATCTGGCTCCAGGTTTTTATTATTAAGACTAATTAGGATTCCTGCTACAGTTTTTATTGTGCTATCGTATTTTTTATTGTGTGTTTGTGTGAGTGCACATGTGCCATGGTACTTGCATGGAGGTCAGAGGACAACTTTGTGGAGTTGGATCTACCTTTCTACCTTTATGTGGGTTCCAAAGATCAAACTCAGGTCACCAGGCTTGAGTAACAAGCACATCTGCTAGCTGATTCATTGCACCAGCCCTTGTGTTATCATTTTTAAAACACTTTGTTAATTTACACAAATATTTAGTGTAAGACTTTAAAACACAAGCATTTTGCTAATTATTGTGGATACATAAACAACACAGCTTTCATGAAATTTGTATATTATGCTAGCAAAATTGTAAGTGCTATATATACTTGAAGTGATTTTTTATATATGTGTGTGTATATATATATATGTTGTAAAATAAGAGTTCTTAGATATTATGAAAAATAGTTCAATTTTCATTTGTCACATAACAAGTCTTCATTAAACAGTGGCAACTAAATTTAGCCTTAAACAAATGGTTAGGATTTTTTAAGTAAGGACTACAGGAATATATGACTAGTTGGAGGTAAGTATATGTAGGGGTAGAGATAGAAAAGAAATGGAGAGGGCAGTGAGATGACTCAGCAGTTCAGAATACTGGCTACTCTTCCAGAGGATCCAGGATTGATACCCAGCACCCACAAGGCAGCTAACATCCGTTCCTCCAGTTCTAGGAGATCTGACACCCTCTTCTGGCCTCCACGGGTACTACACGCATGTGGTGCACTGACAAACATACAAACAAAACACCCCACACACATAAAACAAACATAAATCCTTTTTTCAGACTGGAGCTAAATCATGGGTTTTCTACTCTGGCAATGCTAACTATTCTGGGCATGGTAATTATTTTTGTGTGTGTGTGATTATTAGGCTGTATGTTACAGCATGTTTAGCAGTATGTTAGCCTCTACCTACCAGATGCTGACAGTAGTCCCAAATTGGAACAACAAAAAATGTTTCTAGACATTGCTGAGGTCTCCTTGGGGTAGGAAGAGACAATGGTTGATTGGGAACCACCTCCAATCTAAGACAATAGTTTAAAAAACAACTCATCAAGTTTGTTTAGAGATAGCTCAGTGGGTCAAGTGCTTTTTAGCCATGAGGACTTGAGTTTGGATTCCCAGAACCCATGTAACTTGTGTGTGTAATCCAAGTGCTTTTACAATGAGAGGGTAACTGGAAACAGGAAAATGTCAGGATGTTTAGAGACAGCTAAATCTGGCACTTATCCTTGGAAACAAGAAACCCAATCTCAAGATGGGAGAGTAAAGCCCAAGGCTATATTCTGACTTTTGTGTGCTTACTGTGTCAAGTGTGTGTTGTGGAGGTCCACAAAGGTTTCCTAGTGAGACCTGAGCTTGCTTTACCCAGCAGAGCTGCATTAGAAAATTGCTTGACCATGTGCAGGGTTACCAGGTGTTTGGAAGGGTCTGCACTTGGATGTGTGGCATGCTTTGATCTAACAAAGGGAGGTATTTTGCCCTGCCCCTTGGCATTCCTTTAAAAAGCCCTTTAAAGACGAGTGGTGGTGGCGCACGCCTTTAATCCCAGCACTCGGGAGGCAGAGGCAGGCGGATCTCTGTGAGTTCGAGGCCAGCCTGGTCTCCCAAGTGAGTTCCAGGAAAGGCGCAAAGCTACACAGAGAAACCCTGTCTCGAAAAACCAAAAAAAAAAAAAAAAAAAAAAAAAAAGAAAAAGCTTTTATTCCAAGTACTTTCATTTTCTTTCGCTGACCCATAAGGCAGGAGACAAATGCCCATCTGAGTGCACACAGACAGACATGACCTGCTCTGGGAACAGTGTCAGGTGAAAAATCTAATTAGAAAGGTACACCTGTCAAATGGAACGCAGGCGTCCTAATGCAAGCTTAGGGGAAAAAAAAAATCTCCCATGGTAAAAGCAAAAGCACGAATACAGACTGCATGAATGGAAGTTTTCTCCTGGACTTGAAAGGCAGTATGGGAAATGTAGTTTGTTTGTAACCACATGATATAGAGAAAGGCAGTTTGGGAAATGAAGTCTGTAACAGATACCAATACTGCACTGCCCCAAAACTCTATTTTTTCAGCTTAAAATGCCATTTCTTTTCCAAGCAATGTTAGAAAGCTTAGCCTTAAAAATGCAAGAGAGAAATATTGCCATCATTTAAAAAGCTCATGGTAATCTTAAAAAGCACCTTTAAGAAATTAAGAGAGGGAGTTTTACCCCCAGTCAAGCTTAGATAAATTAGGCTCTGACTTCAAATTCTGAAGAAAACTTTCTGAATGATATCAAAGTTGACTATAAACTTCGAACTTTAGAAATGATTTGTGTACTTTCTGTCTTGTTGAAAGAAAATATAATAGTTCAGTTAAGAAATCTTTTCTAGATGTTTGCTAAAGTTTGTAAAGTAGTCCAATAGAGTTTACTTTTGAATATAAGTTAGTTCTGTTAAGAGATTCTTTCTAGATATCTGTTAAAGTTTATAAAATAGTTCTATAGTTTCCTTTTGAATATAAAGTCTGTAAAATAGTTCTAGAGTTTTCTTTTGAACATGTTTGTAAAAATGTAAATGTTGAATGTAAATCTAAATGTTGAATCTAAGTCTTGTAAAAAGTGTAAATGTTAAATGTATGTTCATACTAGAATTGTTTTTATTACTCCATCAATATCTGTCTAGTCCGGAAAAATTAGATAACATTAATTTTTAAAGGATAAACCAATCAATCACATTAGAAGCATGTGAAGCTTTTATTACTCTTTTATCTTCAGATATATTTGAATACTTTTTTAAAAATTTTTTTTATTTTTGGTTTTTCAAGACAGGGTTTTCTGTGTAGCTTTGCACCTTTCCTGGAACTCATTCTGTAGACCAGGCTGGTCTCGAAGTCACAAAGATCTGCCTGCCTCTGCCTCCCGAGTGCTGGGATTAAAGGTGTGTGCCACCACCACCTGGCTGAATACTTTTTATAATAGCTTAAAATACAATTTTATGATCTTAGTAGCCCCTGGAAAACTTAACTGAAGGTGTCATAATTAGGGGAGTTTTTCTGTCTTATTCCTAGAAGTTTCCACTCCTGTTTCTGTTT
Source organism: Peromyscus attwateri (assembly GCA_902168425.1). Classification (NCBI taxonomy): domain Eukaryota; kingdom Metazoa; phylum Chordata; class Mammalia; order Rodentia; family Cricetidae; genus Peromyscus; species Peromyscus attwateri. Next base: position 13 of record CABHPP010144501.1, on the reverse strand, counting down.
AGAAAGGGGTAAG
>CABHPP010144500.1:41368-63097 GCA_902168425.1 Peromyscus attwateri | reverse complement strand
CACCATCACCATCATCATCATCATCATCACCAAAGAACCCACTTGTAAACTCAGGAGATAGAAGCAGGAAAATGAGGAGTTCAAGGTTATGCCTGCCTACACAGTGCACTGGAGGCCAGCCTGAGAGCATGAGAGAGATCCTGTCTCAAAAGACAAACAGGAAGAGGAGCTGATGAGGTCTCACCTCTCTGTAAGGACATGTTTGAAGTTAAATTGGTTGATGGAGAATGGAGAGACATTTCCTTCAGTGGTGTACCCTGGTGAGGTGTTCATACTTCTGTAAATGGCCCTAATGACCTCATTGGGTCATACACACACACACACACACACACACACACACACACACACACACACACACACGGTATGAATGTGGAAAGGGGCTAGTTAAGAGGGATAGGATTAGTGGGAGACAGTGAGGCAGGAAGAGTAACCGAGGGAGAGTAAATATGACCAGGTTATATTGGAGATGTTTGAGAAGCACCATGCTGCCTTCCACAGAGGCTGTGCTGTCTTATACTCCCAACAGTAGAGCACAGGGCTTTCCATGTCTCTACATCCTCACAAACTCTCTCTAGCCCAGGCTGGCCTGGAAGTCACTCTGTAGACCAGGCTGGCCTCAAACTCATAGAGCTCCCCCTGCCTCTGCCTCCTGATTGGGATTAAAGGTGTGCACTATCTCTGCTAGGCTTGGGTTGGGTTTTGAGACAGAGTATTGCTGTGTAGTTTAAACTGGTGTTGAACTTCACGTCCTCCTGCCTCTGCCTGTGAGTTCTGGGATTGTAGGCATGCTCCACTACGCCTGGCTTTCTTACTGTTGGTGTTTTGTTTTTGTTTTTTTATTTTCCCCAATGCCCAGTGATGCTAGTCTTTCCATGGTTGCATTGATCATTTCTTTGAAGTGTCTGTTCAAGTCCTCAGGTGAAGTTGCCTGTTTTCTGATGTTGGGCTGTATGTATTCTTACCAGCCGCTAGATGATTTACAGGTATTTTCCTCCCAGTGGACTGCCTTTCCACTCTGTTGATAGTATCCTTTTGATGTGGGTTCTTTGAGAGCAATGGAACTTTTCTTGTCTCTTAGTAAGCTTAGCCCAGGGTCTTCAAAGCCGTCCTGAGCCAGTGGCTTCTGGGCTCATTGTCTCAGAAGAATAAGAAATGCAGACCGGGCCAGGTGGTGGTGGCTGGTGGCGAAAGCCTTTAATCCCAGCACTTGGGAGGTAGAGGCAGACGGATCTTTGTGAATTCGAGGCCAGCCTGTCTACAGAGTGAGTTCCAGGATAGGTAGGCTCCAAAAGCTACACAGAGAAACCCTGTCCCAAAAAACCAAAAGAAAGAAAAAAGAAATGCAGACCAGGAGAAAAGAGAGTGAGCACACATTTATTAAGAGTGAAAAGAACTCCGAGAGGGAACAATGTCCTCCTACTGCCCCACCCTGTGATCTTTCATGGGTCTTACAGGAACTGAATGCAGACTTGAGGTCATCTTTATCGGGACCGGTCACTTTTAGTACATCATGGGCTGGAACTGTGAGGAGTTCACATGTTTTCCACGGCTCTCTGAACCTGACTAGAGAACTTCCTGTGTTCCAGAATGACCTTGAACCCCTGATCCTTCTGCCTCTACTTTCCAAGTACTCCACCATGTCCAGCTTGTCAACCTTATTCTTTTACATGTGGGGACCCAATTTCTGCACTATGTTTGAGTTTGGTTGTGTTTAATTTGAGATATTTGGTCCCTGGAGAGACTGCTTTGCCCAGATTCTGGAATCCACAACCCATCTTCCCTGACATCATGGTTCCCAGGCTTGCATCTGAGACACACACACACACACACACACACACACACACACACACACACACACACCTAACATCTGGGTCCGTCAGCATTGCCCCTGGTAGGACAAAATCACATTCCACAGTTCTAGGTCATTATTCTGGGCCCAAGTTTTTCTCCCATCTATTGATTCTGGCTTGCTCTCTGGGATTGTAGGAACCAGAGAATTCTTTTTACCCAAGAAATGCTTTGTTTCGCAGTGCTGGAAGGAGACTCAGGGATTTGCAGTTTAATGAGCTACCAGCTCCGACCAATTTTGAACCCAAACATAGCTGCATGCTGGGCACCTGCGTGCCAGGTGTAAAGGCTTATCACAGTCGCTCCACAAAGCACTCTATAAAGAGGCTCCATTGTTAAGTCCTATCTTCTAGGTGAAGCAAATAAGATCTGAGGAGCTTGTAACTTGCCCAGGATCAGACAGTTCAAAGGCCACAGCCACAGCCCTTAGCTGAACTGCCTCTCTGCTGCCCCATAGTGCCCGGCCCGCTCCTCTCCACACCTCAGTCATTCTCCAAAGGGCACAGCTGTGGCTGCCTATCCCGTCCTAAGCGTTCCTCTGAAAATTAAAGCCCAATGCCAGCGTCCACATATGGTCATTTCAGGACAATGTGCAAAGGGCATTGGCTCTTCCAACCTGAGCCCTGCATTCTCATGAGTGACCCATGACATTTTGGAGTTGGAGTAGCTGTCCCCAAATAAAACCAAGGGCTCTGTTGTGTCCCCTGCCACTGGGTGAGCCTTCCCCATCCACAGCATCCCTGGGATTTATTTTTAACCTGTGAAGAGAATTTTTTCCCTTCTCTGTGGGGTTCACACTCGGATTCAAAGACATTTAGGTCATTGTGTTTTGTTCGCTCATGCCAGCCTCCCTCTGCAGCTCAGGCTGGCTTTGAACTCCTGATTCTCTTACCTCGGCCACCCTGGTGCTGGAGTCACAGGTGTGTGCCACTGTGGCCAGATGGAGTTTGGATCTTTATACTATCTTTGTTTTACAGCTAACGGCTTTGTAGCACTCACAGTGTACCAGACACAGTTCTAGCCCTTTATCAACATGAATGCCAGTAATCCCCACTAGAGCCCAGGAGTCTACACATTACCTGTAATATCTGCAAGTAAGAAAGCAGACACAGGGCTGGGGGTCCAGTGCAGCGGCAGAGTGGATGCATTCAAGGCCAGGAAGTCAAGGCCCCGAATTTGTTTATTCAGCCTTGACATGGTGCTGGCTCCACACTTTCTAACCATCTCCCCTGGGTTTTTATTCTGCAGGGTGATAGGGAACCCTCCTTTTTTAAACAAAGAGGAGACAGACCAAGGACGCAGGGGCATTGAAAGGCAAATAATTTCAAGTCAGGATGTAACAAAATGGTTTATTTCATTCTGATTATTTTCCATTGCTTTCTACTTAGGGAATGCTATTTCACTTGATGGGAATAACATTTCCTTTGAAAATAAATCTAGGAGCTGGAGATGTAGCCCAATCAGTAGGGTGTTTGCCTAGCATGTTTGAGCACCCCATCTCCAGCACTGTATAAAAACGGGCCTTAGTGTCACAGTCCTGTCATCCCAGCACTAGGGAGGTGGAACCAGTAGGAGCAGAAGTTCACAGTCACTCTCAGCTACACAGCAAGTTCGAGGCCAGCTTGGGCTATGTGAGGCCCTACCTCAAAAAGTTAAAAAAGAAATGAATAAAATAAAAGGCTATAAAACAAATCCAAGTAAAAAGAAGTGACTTGGTGCAAGAAAATTTGTATGTAGGTAACATCAGAGATGATGATAGAACCAATACTGGTCTTGGGGAAACGTGTGATGCTTTTAGGAAGCCTGTCCCAACTGATCAGACAAAACGCCCAAGCCTGGCTCTGCTTAGCTGGTTTCTAGCTCTCTTACAGTGCATGTCCCTCCTTGTTCAGCAGGGGGCGCTCCTCACCCCGGTGACTCAATACCCACCCTCGTTTCCATAAAGAAGCACTTAGTCTCAAAGCTTCGCACTGGGGCTGGCACAGCTTGCTTTTCCTCACATCCCACTGGCGGAGACAAGTGTCATGTCACATCCTACTTCAGAGAACAGAACAGCAGTGTGAAGCTACCACCGCCTGAAAGGAGAGTAGACCAATGTGAACAGCCATGGATAGACTCGGAATAGACTAGCCCAGCACTCTTCAATTTGCCTGTCCTTACCCACCAATGTCCTGCACGTGGCCTTCAAGGCCCTGCTTCCAGGGACGGGAGAGGGTGAGCCTGGCAGCCCCTCTCTAAGCAGATACCCCACACCTGTTAATGAGGGTGCCGTCTCTTCAGAAACTGGCCAGTCTTTATCTAGGTTCTGAAGGGAGTCGGGCTGGGGCTAGGCTTTGGCTCTGTTCTGTTTTGAAAGGACAGAAGAGCAGGTAGCTAGCTAGAGTAGGAAGCTGGAAAGGGGAGGAAGGGAAAGGACAAGCCACAGCTGAGAGCCTTGTGGAGCGCGAGGATTCAGTCCTCAGGAGACCACTGGAGGAACGGTCCTCCCTTTCAAACTTTTTAAGATCTGTTTTTATTTGTAAATTGTAGTGTCCTTAGATCACTCCAAATGACCAGAAGACACCCAATATGCAATTGCAGAAAGCAGCTTTATTCTTGAGATAGAAAAACCAGGATGCTGGGGTCTGCCCGGAAGAGTTTCTGCCCCAGGGAAGGGTAAGGCAGCCCCCTCTAAGGCCTGCTTAGGGGAATTCCAGCTGTGGTTAAGCGTACTTTGAAGTGATTGGGTATAGACCCTCTGATACAGGAATCATTTTATGATTGGCTCATGACATCTGCTCAGCAAATGTGGTTGAGGGGTCAGGGGTCTGTCTGAGTGAAAATAGCAAGAACAGTTTCTGCTTGTTGCAGGGTAGGAGCCTGATTGGCTACCAGACTGAATGTACTTCCTGAGTGTCTGGTTGAAGCCAGATATGAGCCAACATAGGATGGTAGGGTAACATAGAGCAGAGGTCTTAGCAAACTGCCCCCCCCAGGGTGGGGGGCACGACAACTGGCCCTGGTCCCTTCAAATTAAGAAAATAGTTTATTAATTTATTTGTGCATGCCCACACATGTGCACATGCATGGCTTCAGTGTGTATGTGGAGGTCAGAGAACAGTTCAGGAAATGATTTCTCTCCTTCCACCATGTGGGTACCAGGGATGGAGCTGAGGTCATCAGGCACCTTCCCCTGCTGGGCATCTGCTGTACCCCGCCTTTTCATTTCATGTATTTATGGTGTGTGCCTGTGTATATTATGGGGTCAAGCGTGGCAGTGTGGGGCTCAGAAATAACCAATGAGAGTCGATTCCATCTTTCTGACGTGAGCCCCAACAGATGCCTTTGTTCACTGAAAGGCATTGGTCCCTGGAAGAATGTCATTTCTTTTTCAAAACAAAACATGGTCTTGTATAGTGCAAGGCTACCCTTGAACTCACTGTGTAGCCAAGCAGTGCCTTGAACTCCGCCCCCAGTTTCCAAGTGCTGGAATTTTAAAGCATTTGCCACCATACCCAACTAAATCATTCATGATTCTCAGATTGTTTATTTCACATTGTAAAAATTCTACTGTGGGCACAGAATTCTTTTCACTGATTGCCTACTAGGTACCGGGCACCCAATGACATTCTCTTCCTTAAACACGAATGTACATACATATGTATGCACGTATTGGGGAAGGGTGTTCTACTGTGATCACATAGAGGTCAAAGGGAAGGGATTGCTTCTCTCCTTCCACCACGTGGGTCCTGGGGATTGAATTCAGGTCATCAGACTGACAGACAAGCACCTTTACCCAATGAGCTCACATGAGCACTCTCCTGAATTCCTCCTCAAAGTCCTCTTCAGAGAACTCTATCAGATCCCCATAGCTGCCTTTTCTTCGTTTCATTCAAACCCCTTCAAGGTTTGGGGTGTACTATGAGGAATTCAGAGGGCATCTCCACAATGGGGGCTGGAGAAATGTAAGTAGATTATCAACAAGTAACTGAACACACTGGCCATTTCAAGTTGACATGCTAGGTCGACACAATAGAGACAGAGAATGAAGGCTGAGGAAGACAGAACTCACACAAAGTGTGGGAAAGCAAGGAGTCTGGTGGGGCTGAAGATCCACCCTCATCCAGGGCATGGCAAGAACGTAGGAATGGAGCAAGCCATCCTATTGCACAAAGCTTCCATTGTGTTTAATACGATCCTAGTTAACAATCAGATGTGATTTTTCACTTATATCTTCCTGTTAACTTTTATTTCTTTTTATTTTATTATTAGCGTGCACATGTGTGGTGTATGTGTATGTTTGTGTGAGTTTATGTGTACCATGTGTGTGCAGGAGCTGTGGAGGCCAGAAGGGTATTGAATCTCATGGAAGTGGAGATACAGGAGGCTGTGAGCTGCCACACGGGTCCTAGGAACCCAACTAGGGTCCTCTGCAAGGACAGTAAGCACTCTTAAGCACTGAGCTATCTATCCAGCCTCCATGTTAACTTTTATGACGGAGGAGTGGCATTTAATGTTATGAATACCATTGTAAATGAGGATGAATGCAAATTAAGGTTTCCATTTGAAGCCAGCACAAAGCCTGGGGACTTCCTCAAAGGTGCCCGCTAGCTGGCACCAGGGGATGGGAACCGAACTTTCCTGGAAGTTGGAAATGCAGAACAAAAGGCCTTGGGGTCAGTTTTTGTTTTTGTTTTTGTTTTTGTTTTTTTAATCTTGCATTCTGATTGGTGCAGTGGCGGTGATTGGATTGCAATGGGGAACGTTATGTGCTGTAGTCTCTGAGCGCCAGTTCCCACATTGGCCGCTAGGAGGAGCCCTGGAAGGCCAAATCGCGGTGCTGGACGCAGTCAGAGGAAGATTTGCAGAGCTGGCTCCGCAGCTCCCTGCTGCAATCTCCGGACACACGGATGGGCCCGAAGAGGGTGTCAGGCGGGACGCTGAGCTCTGCTAGGTGGCCACGCTTCTTTGCGCAGCTCCTTTGGCCCTTTTCCTCTGGCTCTCGGCCTCGCCAAGGACATTGGCTGACCCAGGGGGGTGGGACCGTGGGTTTGCGGAGGATTGCGAAAGCCGAGATCCAAGGTGCAAAACTGCAGACCGGCAAGTGACTCAGCAGCCAGCGGCCCCTGCCTGTCCTTCCTGAGTGGTGGTTCAACCTTCCTAACGCTGCGACCCTTTACTACAGTTCCTCATGTTGTGGTGACCACCCCCAACCATCAAATTATTTTGTTCGTACTTCATAACTAACTTTTTGCTACTGTTACAAATTGTAATGTATGATCTTAGGCGACCCCCGTGAAAAGGTCGTTGGGGTTGTTCGACTCCCAGATGAGTCTCAACCTTTGGGTCGAGAACCCCTGCTCCTGAGTAGCAACCTGCATCACCGCTTTAAGTTTTCCCTAACTCCTCACTGGGGTGTAAGATTGTCAGGGCCACAAGCTCAGCTCACCCTATCCAGAGGCACGGGTCACCTGACCACCAGGTGCTGTCATCTCTCTCTCAGCTTCCTTGTTCTCGGCAGTCGCTCACTATTTAAAATTCACTTCCTTTTTTATTTACCTCCTTTACTGCCTATTCCCACCCCACCTTTCCCACCAAAATGCAAGCAGGCCAGGCAGGGAATAGGGTTGCCGGACACAGCCCCGGGTTCTCAGTTCCGTTTGGACTTGAGATAAGCTATACCCTTCCTTAAACTTTTTATTATATTTTTTATTTGTTGTGTGTGTGTGAACGTGGGAAGGGGGCCACAGGCCCCTGCTCCTGTGGAGGTCAGAGACAGCCTACAGGATGGGCTCTCACCTTCTTCCAGACTCAGGCTTGGTAGTCCGTGTCTTTCCCTGCTGAACCATCTCACGGGCTCTACCCCATATTTTGTTTTTTTAAGTATGAGTATGTCTAATGCATTTTGGGGATATACTTATGCTACAAAGTACGTATTGTTTATCTGAAGTTACAATTTTGCTGGATGTTTTTACTGCAATCCTGTAGGAGCAGACTCTCCACCTGCTGTCTTCCTGGCTCAATCTCCAGCCTCCACAACAATGGCACTGATAAAGCTGAGTGCTTGGATGGGTGAATTCCTTCAGTTATTCCCTCATTTACTCAGCCAACCCATTTATTTTAAGCACCATTGGGTCCCTGAAAAACAATGGTAAGCAGGCAGTCCTAAGGAGGAGGCCATCACCACCTGATTAGACTATGGTAAATACAGTATAAAGGCCTGGAGGCTGTGAAGGGACAGAGGATAAGTCCCTAAGCCCACCCAGGTCATCAGGACTTTTCTGGAGAAAGATGACCAAGATGAGACATGGACTGCAGAGGTGAAGAGAGGTGGGACCCCTAGCCCTGTCAGAGAGCCAGGCAGGGCCCTGTGGTTCTGCAGGTGGCTGTGGACCAAGTGTGCATCCACAGTCACTGGGGGTCACTACTCACCTACACCCAAGTGATGCCAGGGTGGCTCTACTGGCTCATTGTACAGATGGGGAAACTGAGGCCAGGAAGGTGAAGGGCCTGGCCCGGGATAGACTGGGAAGGGAAAGTGGAGCTTCAAGTTCAAGTCTAGCAGACTCAGAAGGGAGCCTGTGCCCTTCTAGACAAGCTACTGGGCTGAGGACCAGAGCCCCAAAAGGAGGGCAGGAACCTGGGACTCAGAGGGGAACAAGACTCTCTCTACAAATGTGGCTGGCTCCCAGTTTGTCAGGAGACAAACAGCAGGAGGTCTTAGCAGGTCCCCAAGTGCAGTCCCCAAGTGTCTCTGAAGAGACAGTCTCCAAGTGTCTCTGAAGAGACAGACAGCAGGAGGTCTTAGCAGGTCCCCAAGTGCAGCCTCGGTGCCTCTCACTTCTATCTAGGTTGGGACTTGAGGCCCCTTGTTGAGGCTTGTGGCTGATTACTCCCATGGGTCCCGGAAAGGTCTTCCGTCTCCATGGTGACCACCTCCCACCGTCCCTGAAATCTCATTGTGACCAGTATTAAGAGATTAATTCTCTCTGGAAGCCCTCTCAGAGTCTTGGGTGCCAGAGTGGTAGCAGGAAGTGGTCCAAGGATGAGGAGGTTGCCCACCGTGTGTGATCCCATAGGACCAGGAGGAGGATGTCGGACGGGGGCCAGGGCTTCCCCCAGGACCCACCAGGTATGCTCATGAGTTCACATCTGTCTAGAAGGAAGCCCAGGGTGTTGGGAGAGAGACAAGGAACTTAAGGAGAATTCCAGAATTCGGGGTATGTGGCAAACTTCAGTCTAGCCCCAACCCAGGAAGGCCAAGAGCCCTGATAGGTGAAGGACATTTGATCAAAATAGTGTCCAGATCCCCTCAACAAGAGACTCTTTGGGGGTACTCCAAGGTTGATCAGCCATTTAATCTTCCTTTTGCAGTTGGGGAAACTGAGGCAGAGAGAGAGAAAAGTTAGTTTGCTTAAAGTCAGTAAACTGAAGCAGGTGAAGGATTCAGAGGGACCCTCAAGGGAGCCTAAACAGAACATTGGTAAAAAGAAACCAAACCAAACCCACGGCCTCATTGTCCTCTCTGTCCCCAGGAGCCTGAAGCAGCTTGTCTCTGGCCTTCTTCCCTTCTCACAGCTTCCCCCTCCTGACATTCCAGCCTTATACCCACTCAATCTGAGGCTGGCAGAGAGTTCTAGACTGGCTCCACAGTGCTAGAGGGCTTGGCCACCAAGCCCTGACTATGCCACCGGGGGACAGCTAGTCTCTGGGTCCCTATTTTGATGACTTGGTCACCCTTTATCCTCTCTGGGGATTTTTGACCCAAAACAATGAATGTCCTGGCAATCCAGCAACCAGGAAGAAAATTTAAGCCCCAGGGACTCCCCAGGGACTTAGTTGATAGAGTGCTTGTCTAGCATGTATGAAGCTCTGGGTTCCATCCCCAGTACTGCATAAACCAGATGTGATGATGCACATCTGTAATCCCAGTACTTAGGAGGTATAGGCCAGAGGATCAGAAGTTCAAGGTCATTCTCCACTAGATATCGAGTTTAAGGCCAGCCTAGGCTACATGTACGAAACCCTGTCGGAAACTAAAACCTGAGTGTCCCTGGCTGAGCTCCTCCTTGGCCAAGGCTTGCCCTAAGGGTGTCAGGTAACATACCGACTGTGGGGAGCCAGCCCCCACATTTATTTACCCCAGGGACTCTTGAGGAATGAGGGCTAAGAGACTTAGTTAGAAATAAAGAGGAGAGAGAGAGAGAGAGAGAGAGAGAAGCAGGATAGACTCGGTGGGCCTGGATCCTAATCCATCGGGCCAGAACTTTATTCCAAAGGGCTTTTTATGACAATGCCAAGGGGAGGAGCAAAGACCTCCCCCTTGCTCAATACAGCCAAGTGTAGACCCTGCCAAACACCTGGTACTCAGGCCCATGGTCCAATCATCCTCTTTTGCAGACCTGCTGGGCAAAGCCACCAGGAAACCTAAATGGGCTCCAACAACCACCACAGAAAGTGAGAAAAGCAGAGGGCAGGACAGTGCAGGAAGCTGGGTGACCACACAGGATATGTGCAAGGCTCCAGGAAGACAAAAAAAAAAAAAGTAAGAAAAGGCCATGGATGGTGCAGAGGCCAGGGGAGATGATGAACAGAGTCGCTGGAAGCAAGGCTTCCCTTTTCTGTATCTTGATTTTGAGCCATAGCAATGTAGCAAGGATTAAAGACTAAAAGCTTTAACAAATGAGGTAAAAGAGTAAACAAGAATAATAACTACATGTACCTCCATAACAACAGGTGTGTAGCCAAGATTGTGATGCCCGTCCTAGGAATTAGCTCCATGTCATTTCATCCTTGACCTGGAAGCCAATATGATGTTTCCAATAATAACAGCAATAGCCATTGGTACCTGGAATTGGAGCTGTCTACAAATTGGACACAGGGCCAGGTGTGGTATAAACATCACCCATGAGTCAGCATTCTAACTTCGTGAGGAGGTTATCCCTGACCCACCTAACAGGTAGGGAAACTGAGCCTCACCATAGGTTTGACTTGTACATTATCAAACCTGGACCCACATTAAAGCATTTCAAGCTCTCACTGGCCCCACAAAAGTTCTGAATTATGGCCTTTCTCTGGGAATTTCCGACACCTAGCACCATGCATCTGACTCCAAGATTTTTTTTTTATATTTTTAAAGATTTATTTATTTATTATGTATACAGAAGAGGGCACCAGATCTCATTACAGATGGTTATGAGCCACCATGTGGGTGCTAGGAATTGAACTCAGGACCTCTGGAAGAGCAGTCAGTGCTCTTAACCTCTGAGCCATATCTCCAGCCCAACTCCAAGATTTTTGTTTTGAGATAGAGTGTGACTACATAGCTCAGGCTAGCCTTCCACTCACCAGGATGTAGCTCAGGTTGGCCTAGAACTCCTGATCCTCTTGCCTGCCTGGCTATTTAACCCCAAGATTTGCCTGTTGGTTTGTGATAGGACTTGGGAATCATTGTTTTATTCCCTCTTTTATTCTCTGTGTGGTGCTGGGGATGGAACCCAGGACCCATTACATTCTAGACAAGCATGCTACCACAGGGCACAAGCCCTTTAAAACCCAGGATGGAAAAACCTTTACAATCTCAAGGGAGCTGGATGGTGGTGGCGCATGCCTTTAATCATAGCACTTGGGAGGCAGAAGCAGACAGATCTCTGTGAGTTCGAGGCCAGCCTGGTCTACAAAGTGAGTTCCAGGACAGCTAGGGCTACACAGAGAAACCCTGTCTCGAAAACAAAACAATCTCAGGTGGTTCCATTTCATTATCCAGACTGAAATTCTGCTTGGTTTTCCAAATGAGAAACCAAGACCAAGGAGAGAAATGACCTTTCCAGGGCCACACACAGTTAAAAAAAAAAAAAAAGCTGGGACAAGGCATTCGATGGCTTTCATGGAACCTTTGTTCAAATAAGAAATGGAATCCCCTCCTGATAGATCAGGCCCTGGGGCTTTGGAACAAGGGCTGAATCTCCACCCCCTACCCCATCCCCCACCTCAGTCCTCTTGACTGGAACATTTGTGTAATGAACAGCCTGTGCAACTGTACACAGTGATCCTGGCCTGTCTCAGAACTTCCAAATACTTACTTTACCCTGATGACCTCAGACAAATCCCTGGGGTCCCTCCGAACAGGAGTCAGGAGGATTAAGGGTGACTTCTGTACAGCAGACTCATTTCTCATCCCCAAGACCAGGACTTGTGCTATCAGGGGCTCCCCATCACCCCGTAGGCCACAAAGGTCAAGGTCACTCACAGAACACAAACAGGACAGTGACACTCTCAGCCCAGATGTCATAAGCCACCTGGCAATAGGCAAACAGGGCCACAGGAAACACCACCCACGGGACCCAATCCTGGCTCTTTCCTTGATCATTCCCCAGACCATCCACTTACCAGACCTAAACCTTCCCCATCGGCATCTCCCACAATACACTGCTTTCCGTCCAGAGCTGCTTCCATACCCTTATCCTGCCAGACTTCCCTGAGTACTCACTATGTCCAGGAAAGTCTTGGAAGGATGGGGTAGCCTCGGGATTAGGAATACAGGTTCTGAAGTCAACTTGGATTTGAGTCCTACATCTTATTTCCTATCAACTATGTGAGCTTGGGTACACAACTCAACTTCTCTGGGCCAGTTGTCTTACGAACTGTTGATAAAAAACACTCCAGCACCAGAGCAGTGTGAGGACTCAGAAGCAAAGCCCCACCCCCACCCCAACGCAAATGTCCATACATTGGCTCTGTGTGTCTTTGGCACTATTTCGTCCTCATGGGAAAATTAGAACTTAGGCAGTTTCTCAATTTACAAGGGAAGAAACTGAAGGCTAAGGGTCTAGACAGTTAGGGAAGGGCTCTGGGTTCTGTGTCCTTTCTCTAGGGGCCTGATGGTTCCAGAGACAAGACAGAGCCAAAGCCAGGAGGGGTCTCTACTTCACACATCTGCTGCTAGGACTACTCATGGGCCTGCAGGACACAGATGACATCCCCTGGACTTGGGCCTCTGGTGGCTCTCAGAGATCTGTCAACATAGGGAAAACCTCCTTGCCCTTGATGTCCTTCAACACATCACTCAGGCTGTAGGAGACCCAGGCTATCCAGAGCAGCCTGTTCTTGGAAAGGATAACACCCCCCCCCCTCCATCTCCCTATCTGTTAGGTCTGGACCAGGGCTTTCCTGGCTTGAAAAAGAACTTTAAGATCTCATCTAAGGCCAGGTGGTGGTGGCTCAGCCTTAAATCCCAGCACTTGGGAGGCAAAAGCAGGCAGAGTACTGTGAGTTCAAGGTCAGCCTGGCCTACAAAGTGAGTTCCAGGACAGCCAGGGCTACACAGAAAAGCCCTGCCTCAAAAACAAACAAACAACCAAAGGATCTCATCTAAGAACGCATCATCTGGCCCCCTCTGTGGGCTCCCAGGAACCCCAGAACCCAGCTTGAAAAGCTTCCCTTCGCATCTCCCCTAAGATTCCCTGGCTGGGACGTTAGAACTCAAACCTGCTGCTTCACATCCCCCTTTGGGATGCTTCCCACTGCCTTTATCTCCCTGTGGTAACAGAGCAAATATGCTCAGGCCCTGGAGCAGGGGCACATGCAGGCTGTTGACTCTTGAGCAAAAGCCTCCCCTCCGGACGGTGCAGCGGAGGCTGTTGGAGGCGTGTGGAGAGGCCAATGGCCTCTTGCATAACCTAGGAGGCCTCCTGCCCACCCTGGGCCTTTTCGGGGTTAGGGATCAGGCAAACCGCAAACTCATGCCCAGTTAATTTTTTAAAGCAAGACCGACAGGCTCAGCAATGATTAGCAGACAGGTAAGTTCATCTTAATCACACTGAGGACAGAGAGGGAGGAAGAGGCCACTGGAGGCCCAGGGATGGGGCCCAGTTATCAGTTAACTACATAAATGTTGTTTCCTTCTAAAACCACTGGCCTTCAGCCCCCAGCTCCCTCATCTTCCTCTCTGAGATACTGTGGCCATTGAGTGAGCCAATGGTCATCAGTCATTGAGTAAAGCAACATGCGGCCATCCACGATCCGTGGGATGGGAAAACAAAAGAGTCCCCTTAGTTAAGACAGAATTCACCTGTCACCACTAATTAGCCTAAAGCAAGTCCCTTCTCCCCTCTGGGCCTGATGAGAGGCCCTAGGTCTTTGGCTCAACTCCCAATCTGCAGCAAGGACCCTTCACTTGAGGGCTTCAGGGTCTCCATCTGACCTATGAGTGGCTTGAAAGATGACTTTTCCAGTCTGACATTCCAGGAGGTCTCGATGGGACTGAGCCACGGTGGACAGGGCTCAGGCACTCAAAAAGGAGCAGAAAGGCCCCCCGAGAGGACACCTACCTGGTTTCAGTTGTTGTCCCAACAAGCATCAGATTCCAGCTTCAGGCAGAGGTGGTCCTCTCAGATAGGTACTGGGCTCCCTTGGTAGTGATCTGGGGGCTTCAGGATGGCCTGGCAGGTCCCAGCTGCCTAGGATTCCTACCCTTGGGTCTTGGGAGCTGCCAAAGGAACCGGCAAAGCCAGGCCAGTCTCAGGCCAGGTGGCTGCCTGGACTGGAGTTTGGTCAGCAGTTGGGGACCTATATTGTGAGATAGTTAGGACTTTGTCCACAAACTGGAATTTGAAATTTCAAAGGGGCGAAGCTGAAGGCCCTACCTACCCCAGAGTAGAGATGGCTCTTGGCTTCTTGCCCCCACGACTTTTGTTCTTTGTCTCGATAAGTGCTCAGTTCCCCAGCGCTGCGCCCCGGGGGGGGGGGGGGGGGGCAGGCGGGGGAGGAAGGAGAGGAGATAGAGGTGAGGTGAGCTCCGAGAGTAGAAGCCAAGGCGCCAGGTGACCCCAGGTGGCTGGATGTCTGTAGTAAGCCCCTAGACCTGCATGTGGCCAGAGACAGGGCCGTGGCTACTCAGGTTCTTGATAACACCCATGCTGTACCGCGATAGAGAAACCAGCTGGAGTCAGACCCACCCTTCAGGATACTATAGCTATTCCAGGGAACCTGGGAGTGGAGCAACATCGAGAGAGGCCCTTAGCCCCATAGCCAGCCTGGGTTCAAGCGGCAGACTCTTCTGTTGGGCAAATGTACTTTATTTACCTCATTGAGTCTCATTTGGTCTTATAACGTGAGGACACCCTGGACCTCAGGAAAAATGAGGCGACGGGGGTTCTTATCTTGAGGCTAAGAACATGCTTCCACAGCCATTTGCTGTTACTGCAGTTTGCTGTAGGGGCTGAGGCTGCAGCTCAGTCAGTGGAGGGCTTAGCTAGTGTGAGTGAAGTGCTGGGTTCAGTCTCAAGCACGGTTTGAACCAGCCAGGGTGGCACACACTTGCAAGCCCAGCACTCAGAAGATGGAAGCAGGAGGATTGGAAATTAAAGCCAGCCTGGGTTACATAGAGAGCCTGGGCTACACCAGATCCTGTCTCAAAAATCAAGAGTGAGGGAGAAGGATATGATTTCGTTGTGGCAGGGCCCTTGACCTCTGTTCACAGCAGAGATGTGATCTCCCAGCCCACCTCCTGTCAGCAGCCACCTCTCTGGACCATCCTCTTGCCTGCTCATGCCCTGTCTCCATCTACAAGGTGAAGGGTTTGGGCTTATGTGGCCAGTGGGGCCAGGAGTACCCAACCAGTGATGACAATCACTACACAGCTGTACACTGTATCCCTGGGCATCCATGAGGGAGGTCCCAGTACCTTCCTCAGATATCCAAATTCACAGGCACTCAAGCACTTGATATACATGGCTGTTGCATTTGCATGTGACCTATACACAGCCCACTGTATTTTTAGTCATCTTCAGATTCTGTATGTCCCTATGGGAGTGCTATGTAACTGGGTTTTTTGTTGTTAGGTTAAATTAGTTAAGGAGTAATGACAAGGAAAAAAAAATCTGTACAATGGTCAGGCATGTGGAGCTTGCCTGTGTTCCAACTCCTGGGAAGCGGAGGCAAGGGGATTTTGCTTGTGCCCAGGAGCTCAAGGCCAGGTTGGGTAACACAGTAAACCCCATCTTAAATAAATGAATATTCCCCATTTGTACATGTTGAGCTAGGCATACAGTAATAATACCAGCAATGATGATAATAATAAGTTTGGTATTATGTGTGTTCATATGTTTGAGGTTTATTCAGCTGCGTGCACATGTGTGTGGGGGATGTGTGTATATGTGTGTATGCCTGTCCTTGTGGAGTTGACATCCATTCTCCTCTATGGCTTTCCACTTTGGTTTTTGACAAGCTCTGTCACGGAGCCTGGAGCTCCCTGATTGGTTAGGTTGACTGGACAGTGAGCCTTGGGAGCCTCCTGTGTCTGCCTCCTATTACTGAGATCAGAAACATGCAACACCATGTCCAGTTTTTCATGTGGGAGCCGGGGATCTGAACTCGGGTCTTCATGCTTGTACGACAGACACTTTACCCACTGAGCCATCTCCCCAGAACCCTTTTATTGTTTTTGAATAAAAATAATTTATATTTGTGGGTATAGAGAGATAGAGGTGGGGTAGGGGTGGGGGCCGAGATAGAGAGGTGGGGCAGGGGTGGGCACCATCTTGTTGAGGCCAGAAGACTTCGCTTTAGAGACTGGTTCTCTTCTGTGAGTTCCAGGAACTGAACTCAGGCCAGCAGTTTTGTGAGGCAAGCACCTGCTAAGCCACCGCTCCAGCCCCGTGGTTGTTGTTATTGTTGCTGTTGCTGTTGTTGTTGTTGAGACAAAGTTTCATATATTCCAGGCCCGTCTTAACTCCTCATCTTCTTTGCCTCTACCTCCCAAGTGCTAGGGTTATATGCGTGTCCACTATGCCCTGCTCAGACACATTTTCCCCCACCATTTTCTATCCAAACTGTCAGTCCTTGAATACAGAACCTGAACAGAGAACAGGAGGGCTGACTTACCCTGGTCACTTACTGCCCACAGCCGCCCATCTGTGGGAAGGATCCACTTCATTTTCCATTTTCCTGAAGCGGAGGTGACAGATTTTGACCCACATATGTTGTTGGACTACCTGATCTCAGAGACAATGAGCAGGAATAGCTCAATGACAGCATGATCTCACTTAATCAAACCAAACAACAACAACAAACCTCACAAGTTAGGCCCATTTTACAGAGACACTAGATTTGAAATAGTTTGTCCCAAGCTGGGTGGTGGTGGTGGTGGTGGTGGTGGTGGTGGTGGTGGTGGTGGTGGCGGCGGCGGCACACACCTTTAATCCCAGCACTCGGGAGGCAGAGCCAGGCGGATCTCTATGAGTTTGAGGCCAGCCTGGTCTACAGAGCAAGCTCCAGGAAAGGCACAAAGCTACACAGAGAAACCCTGTCTCGAAAAAACAAAAAAATAAAAAAATAAAAATAAAAAATAAAATAAAATAAAATAGCTTGTCCCAGACTCCAGGACTGTTAGATCACAGAGGTGGTGTATCTAGGTGAAGGAGAGCTGCCGGGAGGGTATTGCCCAGAATAAGCTGAAGGTGGAGGGAATTATGAGTGAGACAGTTATGTGATTTATGATTGATGGGTGGGTAGGCTGCTGTAGGTGAGTTGTGACAAGGTGGGACATGGGTGTGGAGCGTGCAATATGCCAAACATGCCATGGTTTGGGTACCTAGCAGTCCTCCTCATGCAGGCTCTCTTGTCTGCTTGTTAGATCTTTGTCTAAACATGATGTGCTCTGGCCAACCCTAGTTGATCATAGACTGTATTTAATGGAATCTACATTGTCATCTATAAAAAGGCCCATTGTTGGTTTGTTAGCTAGTAAAATCTGACTTACTAGCGATCACATTCCGCTTGTAGAAACGTGGAATTGCGTCTCTCTTCCGGGCGACAAGTCACATGTAGGACAGATACGTTAACTACTGTGGATGACCTGTCACATGTTTTCCCTTTCCTCCCAGCCCAGCCCCCGCTCCTAAGATCTCTGGGTCCAGATGTTGCCAAGTGGAGCTGGAAAGGACCTGAAAGAGTCTGAAGTCAATGTCAGACCTTTTTGGGATCTCAAGGTGTGGGCTGCAGGTTCCAATCTTTCCTCTCCCTTCAACCAAGAAGTGGAGGATGAGACTAGGATCTTTCCCCCACAATAATGAAAGGGAGAGGTGCCCAGAGAGGAGATGTGAATCGACAGAAATCGTTTCTATTTGTTTTTGATCATGTGAGACTGTACGTGATAGAAACAAGGCATGCCAGGAATCGAACGCAGATCACCAAGCTTGCAAGGCAAGTGTTTTACCTGTTGAGCCAACTTGTGGGCCGCCGGGGTGATTTCTAAACCTAGGGCACTTGGCCCCCAAGTCTAATCATTTTCTTCCCCACAACTGCCTCCCACACTCTCTTCCACCATCTTGACTCTCGGGACAGGATGGCAGGGGCCTGATAAAGCTAAGCAGTACAGAAAGAAGGCTTCGAGTGTTTGCATCCATATGGTGTGAAGGCGCATTTACCTGCCCGCTCTTCAACTCACACATCCATTCACTCATTCTCTTCTCATCCATTCACCCTTTTATATACCCATGAATTTCACTCCTTCATTCCACTCACGCATTAATTTCCCTGGTCTCCTAGTCACTCACTTTTCTGGTTCATTCACTCATTCCTAAGTAGGCTCTCTCTCTCATTCTCGCTCTGTGTTGTTACCACGCCCTCTGACTTGCTCTTTCAATGTGCTGAGCAAGACAGGCCCTGAAGCTTCCAAAGCTACTGCCCTCACACTCAGTCTTTAGCGACTCTCTCTCCCCAGCTAGTGTGGGAGCCCTAAAAGTGTCAGCAGAGAAGTAGTGGTGGCACACGCCTTTAATCCCAGCACTGGAGAGGCAGATCTCTGTGAGTTCAAGGCCAGCCTGGTCTACAGAGTGAGTTCCAGGACAGCCAGAGCTACACAGAGAAACCCTGTCTTGAAAAAGCAAATGCGCGCGCGCCGCACGCGCACACACACACACACACACAATGTCAGCAGAGAAGAGCACAAAGGGGGATTGCGTAATTGTTCAGACCCAAAACAAAAGTACAAGGTGACAGGTGCACCAGGCTCATAGTTAAACCTCATAAAAGATGTAGCCAATGAAATGAAAATGTAAAGAAAAAAGGATTTAAAGGCTAAAAATGGGGATGGGGGCCAGGCGGTGGTGGTGCACGCCTTTATCCCAGCACTCGGGAGGCAGAGCCAGGTGGATCTCTGTGAGTTCGAGGCCAGCCTGGGCTACAGAGCGAGATCCAGGACAGGCACCAAAACTACACAGAGAAACCCTGTCTCAGAAAACAAAAAAAAAAAAAAAACAAAAAAAAAAGGAGGGGGGATGGGAGATGCAGGACTGAGAGATGACTCAGCAGTTAAGACACTGACTGCTCTTCTAGAGGCCCAGGATTTAACTCCCAGCACCCACATGGTAGGTCACAACTGTCTGTAACTCCAGTTCCAGCGGGGTCCAACACCTTCTGCTGGCCTCCACTGGTACCAGGCATGCATGTGGTGCACAGACATACATGCAGGCAAAACATTCATTCAGATAATTTTTTTTTTCAAGACAGGGTTTCTCTGTGTAGCTTTGGTTCCTGTCCTGGATCTCACTCTGTAGACCAGGCTGGCCTCAAACTCACAGAAATCCACCTGCCTCTGCCTCCTGAAGTGCTGGGATTAAAGGCATGCGCCACCACTGCCCCAGATAATTATTTTTTTAATGTGAAAAAAAACATTTTTAAAGACTGGAATGAATGTTGAGCCATGCAGAGACATTTTGATCATAGAGCTCCCCTGTGACTGTACAGGGGTACATCCACGAAGCCCACCCCAAAGGGAAGAGGCGGACAGAGAGAAGCAGGGAGGCAGAAAGGGGACACAAAATGAGAAGAGGAATTAGTTGGGCACGGGGGCACGTTCCAGTTCATTTCGGCTTTTGGAAGGTGAGGCGGAAGTGTCAAGAATTTGAGCACTGCCCTGGCTACATGGCAGGACAAAAGTGATGGGCTGGAGGTGAGGCCCTGGCCAGCGCACCTTAACAGTTATTTTCTGTATCTCATGTAATGCCCAAACTACCCTTTCAGACTGACTGTAGATCTGACAGAGAGGGAAAGCCGAGGCTTGGAAGGAGAATCATTTACTCAGAGTCACAGTTAGCAGGACGTATTGCCTGGGCATAAGCCCAGGTCTACAGGCCTGCAGAGCTCGATTGTGCCTATCTTGGGATGGGTGGGGACTGTGGAAGCGTTCAGTGTGACAGGGGACCATCCCTGGCGTCTGGTCCAGCTGGAGCAGCTGGGAGCTATCAGGGGCCGGGAAGGGACCCAAAGATGGGTCGCAGTGGCTCCCAGGGCAGGTGAGAACCCAGAAGGGAACCAGAAGAGTCTTCTTCAGCAAGGATCCAGAAGACCCAAGTGTGGGCCTGGGGTGCGCAGATTTCCAGTTCAGGAGCCTTGGGACTGCTTTATCTCTGCCACAGCATTGAGGATGGAAGTCAATGATTTGGGAAAGTGGTTGGATTAGGGCTCCTTGGAGATAGACTTGTCAGTGTCTAAGTATGTCAGCTGGGACAGCCAACTTGGAGTGACATTGGCTTGGGGGCTGCTGAGGTAAGGGGTCCAACAGAGGCCAGTCCCGTCTGGTACCTGCGTTGGAAGATTGGTAACTGAATATTAATGAGCTGGGGCCCAACAGTTCTAATTAGCACCCCAGGTGTCAGTCAGAAACCAACAAACAGCCAAATCCCCGCGGCTCCACCCAGCCTACCCAGCAACGGGGGTGATTAACCATTAACCCCCACCCCTCCCCACAGTGCCTCCACCCTCTGCAGAGGCTAGGCCAGGACGCCAGGCTGAGTCTCCCAGAGGACAGTTTGAAACAGAGGAGGGCAGAGAGGGGACCTGGGAGGAGGCAGGGAGAGGGCGGGGACGGGGGCTGGGGCTCAGCCCAGGGGCTTGGGTGGCATCCTGGGCAGGGCAGGACAGGGGGCTGAGCTGTGGGTAGGGGAGAATGCGACTCTCTAAAACCCTCGTCGACATGGATATGGCTGACTACAGTGCCGCTCTGGACCCAGCCTACACCACCCTGGAGTTCGAAAATGTGCAGGTGTTGACCATGGGCAATGGTAGGTGGGGGCAGTTGTACCCAGGTATGGAGTGGATCTTTGGCACTGGACTTTGGGATGGGAGGAGAAATACGGAAAATTGTAGGTTGGTCCTATAGGCTCCTACAGGTGTTGCCAGGTGAAGCAAGTGGGCCCATGTACCGCGGCCAGAGGCATTCTGGGTGAGGGAGGCCTGCAGAGGTGGATTTCCAACAGAAACATTCCCCAGATCCTCCCTACTTAGACCCCGGGATCTCACGACGCCTTCCTTACCATGTTACAGCAGCAGCAGGCCGTGATGGTGAGCTTCCTCTGTGCAGCTGTAGAAATCCCACTCAACATGGCCCCTTCTTCAAGCCCCTGGGCCTATGTGCAAGCTACAAAAGGCCTGTCCTGTTCCTAGAGATGGTGACAGGAGTCATGGCTACATTTCAGGGAAACGGGTTCAGCGGGGGAAGTGGAATTTTCAGGCTTCCCAGCCAGAAAGGCCACACAGCGGTATGGTTTACATGCACAGTCCTAGGTGTCCATGTAAGTGCAGGGGTGGCTTGGCAAACCCAAGCATACAGCTGCCTGTTTGTCCCCCCTCTTAGGTTCGTGTCCAGGCTTCATCTGTATGGGTTTGTTGAACGGTCTGTGCTTGTCTCTCGCTGGGATTTTGTTTTTCATGCTTGCATATATGTGTGTATGTATGGTGTCTGTGAATGTGGGTCATGGGCCTGACATGTTTGTGAATGTGACCCTGTGGACGTACCCTGTGCTTCCTGCCTGGCCCTGCACGGCATTTTGCATATGCGCATGGGCGTATAGACCCTGTGCAGCACTCTCTGATGCACACAGTTGTGTAGTTCCGTCGCAC
>CABHPP010144500.1:1111-36722 GCA_902168425.1 Peromyscus attwateri | reverse complement strand
TGTGTCTCCTCCATCCCACCATCCCGTGTGTCTCCTCCATCCCACCATCCCGTGTCCTCCCCAGGTTTAGCCGGCAGTGTGTAGTGGACAAAGATAAGAGGAACCAGTGCCGCTACTGCAGACTCAAGAAGTGCTTCCGGGCTGGCATGAAGAAGGAAGGTGAGCCTCAGCCCTCCCTACACCCCTGCCCCACCTGCACCCCGGCTCCAACCAACCCGGCATTTACAACTCTAGCCATACTTTATGGCTCTGTGACAGGCCCTGGGATGACTGGCTAATGGCTGAGAGGAGGGAGGGCCTGCAGATCTGACCACAGGGAGTGGCTGGGCTTGGTCTTGAGAAAGATTCAGAGATAAAGCTCCCACTCACTCACTTCAGCTCCCAGCAACTGCCACTGGGCTTTCCTGTACCTCCATGAGGCAGCCAAGATAGGTACTTTTTCTAATGGATACTGCAAGCTAGGAAAGGCACAGGACACCACACAGCAAACACCCAAGCGCCTGCCACCAAGACTTCACAAATGTCACCAGAGGGCCCTATTCTGAGCATCCTGTCCAAAGACAAGCACCCCAATTCCCTTAGTCCTCCTTCCTGGGTGTCAGGCAATTTCTAGAATTTTCCCCTTCTGAACCATGGGATGAGGCCTCAATCCCAGTCCTGATGGCGGAGATGGAATTGCCGAGCAGTCTCTGCCCCAGCCAGCTCCTGCCGTCAGACATGGAGCTGGCTCTTCCTCCAGTGGCTCTTCCTCTTTCATTCCTGGGACAGCTCCATGAGGCTGGAATGAATACTGTCCCCCTTTCATGGCAGAAGAAACTGAGGACCACAATGGTTAGTCACCTTGCCAAAGCCTCCATGGCAATTACTGGAAGAGCAGAGATCCCACCCCCAGCTTCATGCTGGTTGAACACCTCAGTCCTACCTACACTGGGCTGCCTACACTGGGCCCTCCAGGACTCTTTACGGATTGTTTTCAGTGGCCAGAGCTGTAGCATGGCAGGGCCATTGTCTGGCAAACATGCAGAGCCCTGGGCCAGCGCCAGCCTACAAAAGAGAGAGAGAGAGAGAGAGAGAGAGAGAGAGAGAGAGAAACAGAGACAGAGACAGACAGAGACAGACCCAGAGGGGAAAGGGAGGGAGAGAGAGAGGAAGAAAGAGAGACAGAGAGACAGACAGACAGAAGTAGGGAGAGAGAGAGGATAAAAGAGGGAGGGGAGGAAAAAGGAAAAAAAAAAGAATTATTTTCCTTTTAAACTCACAAAAAAATCAACTCTAAACTTTTTTTCTAAATAACTTGAATTCATTTTCAAATCTCTTCTCGTCTCTCAACTCACTTTTCCCAGCTAATATTTACTTCCAGCCTACACTGTGCTCTCCTGGCCAGACCCTCAGTCTAGTCCTGTGGGAAAACACACACACACACACACACACACACACACACACACACACACACGCTGGGCTCCAGCCCATCCTGGGCTAAGCCAGACGGAAGGCGAGCTAAGTGTGACAACCTCCCTTCCCAGTCTCTGCTCTCCCCTTCAGAGATTATTCTTACTGCCTGTCCCTCAGAAGGGTCCTTGCAGATTCTCAGTGCAAGCTCAAGAGTTTTGTTGGAAAATTAGAGCCCAGGGGTCCTGCTACACACACCATATTCTGGCAGATCTCTGCTTCTCTGATGTGGGGGCTGGGGCTTTTTCAAAGGCCTATGCCCACCTCGTCCCATGGGCGTGTGGCGCCCTGCTCACCTCATTGAGGACTGTTTTGTGGAAGGGGACTGTGGTGCATGTGTGAATGTTGGACACAAGCTGAAGCCTACAACCTAAGGGCTTCAGTTTAATAGCTGGTAATACTGTTTTCCAGTACCCTGTGATATTAAGCATAATGGCTGCCCGTAGGGCATTGTGTTTGGGACTGAACCTCTCCTGTAGTATGATCAGCACGTGGGAGAAAAGCGGGCAGTCCAATGAGGCAGATGGCTGACTAGTAAGTCTGCATGTGGTCCTGTGTCATATGTCTTTTGTTAAACAGTTTCTGGGGACAAACTGACAGACACTTCTAGCCCCTCTGGGCTCTACTTGTCCCAGGGATCCACAGACCCAAGTGACCCTAGATCCCGGTTCCTGAGAGAAGAGGAACCCCAGCCCATCCAGCCTTAGCTCAGCCTTGAATTGAACTGCTTGCTTCTTGGGCTGGGAAATAAGCCTTCTACCAGGAGGACAGGAAAGCCACTGAGTCACTGACAGGGAGTGCTGGGGCCAGTAAACACTCCTCTGTGTGTGTGTGTGTGTGTGTGTGTGTGTGTACACACTCACCTGCACTATTGAGGGATTGTGAAGTACAAGTAGACCAGGAGAGCAAAGCATTCTGGGCCACCATGGGCAAGCACTAGGAAGGCTATTGCTTGCTCTGCCTAAGTCTTAACAGTCCCCAGTACGTGTCCTCAGCTTGAGGGAAAGATCCCAAAGCCACTGACCAGGAGATTAGAGACATGTTTTCACTTATTTTCCTGTCAACCTCTCCTGCACATGACTTAGGGACCAACACCCTAAAGTTCTCGAGGACCAGAAAGTGAGCTGGAAACAGGCTTCCAGAGCAGCTAGGGCAAGTAAAGGAAGACCTACCCGATTCCCAGGTAGGGAAATCGAGGCAAGAGAGGTGATAGGATGGGTTGGGGTGGGGTGAGGTTTAGGATCCAAGGCCGTGAGAACGAAGCCTTCAAGTTCTCTGGATTGAAATTTGGAAAGATCGTTTAGGGTGGCACATTGTGTTCCTGGTGACTGAAACCTGCTGGTACAGCAGAGAAGAGCGTCACATCCTTCCTGGGCAGAGGATACGCCACAGAGCCCACAAGGGGCTTGCTGGAGGGCAAAGACTGGGGGTGGGAGAGCCGGGGGGAGGGGCAGTGTTGGTGAACAAGAAAACAGCTGGTGGAAAAGTCTGTCTTGTGACTAAAGTCAGGGAGAGGGACACTTGCCCAGCCTTGGCTCTTGGGCCCAAGAGAAAAGGGCCCAGCTCCTGGCAGCAGAAAGCCATGCCAGAGACAGACCAGGAAGTAAAGGAGGAGCATGGCCCACCCTGTAGGACCTTCTTCACAAGCCCAGCTCAGCCCCCAGGACCCACCCAGGGTTCTCTAGGAAGACGGGCTCATATCCTCTCCACCTCTGTCCTGTAGTTAATATTCAATGGAAGTTACATTAGGTCCCCGACCCCGCTAATACTGCGCAAACATTAGGAAAACATCATTCCGTGACTGAGCTGGCTCGGGTGCTGATAAGGCCAGGCTAACCTTGAGGAGCTCTCTCCACAGCTGCTGACAGCAGCCTTTCATTCCGCCCGCCTCCCCGCAGCGCCCAGTGGGGGCAGGCGACAGGGTAGGCTGGGTTGCCAGGGAGGGGTGTGGCAGGCTGGTACAACCAGTGCCGTGGGGGGGACTTTTACACCTCAGGGTCTCTGTTCTACACTTCCTGACTTTTCTATTTCTGGGTTTTTGCAACAATGTCTCACTTTTTTCTTTCCTTTTCTTTTTTAAATTTATTATTATTGTTGTTGTTGTTGTGTGTGTATGGGGGTGTGTATGCATGCATGCACGCATGTGTACATGCACTAGAAGGCAGAAGAGGGTGTTCTATCTCCAGGAGCTGGAGTTACAGGTGGGTTGCTACATGATGTGGGTGCTGGGAGCCAAAATCGAATCCTCTGTGAGAGTGGTGTGTGCTCTCATCAACTAAGCCATCTTTCCAGGCCTCAACATCTGTAATCCATGCTGGCATATCCTCCTGCCTCAGCCTCCCAAATGCTGGGATTATAGGCATGAACCTCTACACCCGGCTCTAGATCTCAGCATTCTGAAATCAAGAGGAAGTTGCAGAGTAGAGTGTGAGTGGAGTCCTATGCTGTCTTACCCAGTGACATCTTCACTCCACAAATATTTATTGCATACCTACTATATGTGTCAGGGTGTGCTTTAGGGGCCAGGGTGAACAAGAGGGAAGAAGCTCTGGCTTTTTGGAGCTTTGGAGCTAGATAATAAAGAATTCAGCAAATAATGCTACAGTAGATACCTTGGGGGTAATTTAAACAGGAAAAGAGGGCAGAGCCTGGGACACAACACTGTGTCAAAGGAGGTTAAAAAAGCACCTGAAGTGACTTTCTTTTTTTTTTTTTTTTTTTCGAGACAGGGGTTTTCTGTGTAGCTCTGGCTGTCCTGGAACTCACTCTGTAGACCAGGCTGGCCTCACACTCATAGAGATCCACCTGCCTCTGTTAAGGTGTGTGCCATCACTGCCTGGCGACATTTTTTTTTAAAGATGTGCTTTATTTTTACTTGTGTGTATATGTACACATACTGGAGTGCAGGCTCCTGCAGAGCATTTGTGAGCCACCCAATATGGATTCTGGGATCCGAACTCAGGTCCTGGAGTAGTACATGCTCTTAACCAGCGAGTCATTCTCTAACCATTGATGGTGATGGAAAAGGGGATTCAAGGCATCAGGAATGGCTGGGCAAAGGCCCTGAGCACATGTGTGGCCTGGGTGGATGTCTAGACATAGGAAGAGGCAGGTGTCGGGCACAGACTGAGAGAGAGAGAAGTAGTAACAGGGAGTTAGCGGGGAGGGGGAGGCATCCAAAGGGGCTATGATGACATAGTGTGACATCCATTCTGAGCAGAATGTGACACGGGACCTGGATATGTTTAGAGGGATCCCTGAGAGCAGCTCAACCCCAAAAGGTAAAGCCAGGAGTCTCGGGTCTCAGGAACTCTAGGAGGGCCTGGTCCAGCCCCTGGGAGAGTGGTGGGACCTTCAGGAGCAGAACAGGATCTTCCGTGTGATGACCATTCCAGCAGGTCCTTGTGAACCAGTGTGTGGGAGGGTGTCTGTGTGCAGGGAAGACACTGCCTGCCAGTTCCTAAGATGGGAGACAAGGCAGGAAACAGGCTGAGGGGAAGGAGCTTTGGATAGATGGGAAAACAGAGGCCCCGGGGAAGGTATCCCCACCATCACAGAGTGAGAGATCTATGCAGCCTCGCTCTCACTCCTCCTTTCATATGAGGCCCCTTACACTCCAGGGGACAGGTGGGACAGTGAGAGGACGTCTGATACTTTAGGCCTCTACTGGCTCAGCTGGGGTGGAGGTCTAGGAGACAAGAACTTCAGTTCTTGGATTCTGGAGAGTTCCTGGTACGGGAAGGAAAGAGACTACTTACCTCTCATTCTCCTAGGTTAGCCTAGAGAGCAGGATTCCTCCCAGCAGACAGTCCACTAGGGCAGCTGGGCCTCCAGGTCCCAACCCAGGACTTCTGCCTAGCACTCAGGAATCTCAGGGCCACTCCTGTGTCACCAGGAGAACAGAGTTGCTCATTTGGAAGGGGAGGGACCAACCGGCTTGCAAGCAGGATCGTGGATCTGGGACGGTGGCAGATTCTCACTGTACTACTCAGACTGTGATCCATCCTCCACGGACTTGTCACTGACCTGCCTCTGCGGGTGGCCTGTGAGGTCTTCAGTCTTCTCATTGTATATAGGGCAGAGAGAAGTTTTGGTGTCTAGTAAGCTTTGCAAACTGAGTTAAAAAATCCCACATGTGACAGACAAAATGATTCAGAGGGACATCAGTCACCAAGCCTGACATCAACCTGATTTGATCATTCCTGGGACCCACATGGTAGAAGAACCAACTCCTACAACTCCTACAATTTGTCCTTGGACCTCCACACATGCACCATGGCACATGTATGCTCACATGCACACACACACACACACACACACACACACACACACACACACACGGTAAATGTCCACCTGTAGCACTCTGGTGACCCCAGTCCAGGTTGAACCCTCTCCTCCCATATCTCCCAACTCCTTAATGGTTGTGGGACATCCCCCCCCTCCCCCCGCCCCTTAGGGCTCCTCCTTACCTCTCTCTGCTTCCTCATAGCCGTCCAAAATGAGCGGGACCGGATCAGCACGCGGAGGTCAAGCTATGAGGACAGCAGCCTGCCGTCCATTAACGCGCTCCTGCAGGCAGAGGTCCTGTCTCAGCAGGTACCAAGGACCCTCTCGCCTACCTGGGCTCCCTTTCAGGGGGAACTCACTTCTACCTCTGCATCCTCCTACCAGACCCTAGACCCCCACATGGAAAGGGTCACAGATACCACAGGAAGAAAACTGAACCCAGTGCCACACACTGGTTTTGTGACAGATAGAGCTGGAACCTAGGTCTGGCATCCTGGGGACACTGTCCAGTTCATCTCAATGGCCGTGTTCCCAAGCCACACAAACTGCTCTCCTTGAGGGCTCAAGAGTAGTCCTACCAAAAAGAAGTAACCGTTGCAACATGGTGGCAAATGGGCTCAGCCAACCTCTGGCCACATGACCTCAGGCAAGTCACAGTGCTGCTCTGGGCCATGGTGACTTCATGTACGAGATGAGAGTGATGCCTTGTTCCTCTTTTACACCCAAGGGATTCCTGAGACTCGGAGGAGCTAGAAGAGATGGGAGCAGGGCAGGCAGCTGGTGGCAACCAAAGGGAGTGCTCCCTGTTTATGAGTCCTCCCTGTCCCTTTGCTCATAGCTTCTTCCTGACCTGGCAGTACAATGCAGTCCAGCTGCCACCAGACAGAGGACTTCCTAGGGAATGGGCTCTGTGCAAGGGACAGGAAGTGCAGGGAAAACGTGCCACCCCCAGCATTTCCTTGTCTCCCATAGATCACCTCTCCCATCTCTGGGATCAATGGCGACATTCGGGCAAAGAAGATCGCCAACATTACAGACGTGTGTGAGTCCATGAAGGAACAGCTGCTGGTTCTGGTGGAGTGGGCCAAGTACATCCCGGCCTTCTGTGAGCTCCTTCTAGATGACCAGGTAAGGAAGGGCAAGTATGCTGGGAGCAGAGGTGGACACCGGGCCATCAGGGTCCAGCTGACCTACCAAAGACATAGCCTCGGGCTGATTTGGTTTTATTCAATGAAATACATATCACTCATGTGTTCCCAGAACTGTTTAAGTCATTCTACAAATATTAGCTCAGTCTCCCTAAGGACTATGAAATAGGAATGTTTCTCATCTTCCAAGTGAGGAAACCAGGGCACAGAGAGGTTAAGTAAATTACTCAAGGTCACACAGCCAGTAATCAACATAAGTGGGATTAGAACCAGCCAGAGATGCTCCAAAGTCCAGACTCTTAACCACTGCATCATTCAGCATTCCTGGAGGTGTTGACAGGGATCTGAAACCGGGAATCAGGAGATTTGGCTTAAGCTCTGGTTTTGAGACCAGTTCCCTGGGTGATTTGGGGCTAATTACTTAGCTCCCAGGCCCAGTGTTCTTATCTACCAGGTGGAAGTTGTCTCTCCAGAGTGTTGTCAGAACTGGGGCCGTCCTTGTTTGGAAAGTCCAGGATGGTGCAACAGCAGTTCAGCTGCCTCTGCCGTCCGCCCCAGTGTTAAGTCTCTTGCTTTTCCCCCAAGATGGTTTGTCAGCATTTTATATTCAAGGCACCTTCTCTGGACTCCCGAAATGGGTCCAGGGAGGGGAAGTGCAGGGGTGGAGGGCTGTGTGTGTCTTTGGATGGATAAGTTTCTGAAATGCTTCATCCTATGGCTCCCGATACACACACACACCCCTTGGCCTCTGCAGACATCTTCCCTGCCTGGGTGATGGGGAGGGAATCAGCCGCCTTCCCAACACTGAAAGCCCCAGCTCTTTGCCCAAGAGTTTGATAATGCAGCATCTCGTGTCTTGTTGTTATTTGTTTGGGGGATTATTTTTTGGTTTCAGACAGGGTCTCACTATGTAGCCCAGGCTGGCCTTGAACTCACTCTGTAGATCAGGCTGTCCTTAAACTCACAGAGATCCGCCTGCCTCTGCCTCCCAAGGGCTGGGATTAAAGGTGTGCGCCACCACACCTGGCTGCATACAAGCTCAGTGCCTCAGAGAAGTCACCCAGCCCCACCGTTCTTCCTCTCTGCAGAAGCCAGGTCCTCCAGAGCCTCTTTAAACACCTATCAGGAAGTCATGGGCCACTCTAGGTCAACACTGGCTTGGCTGCCCCTCAGCCTCCTCCTGGGTCTGGACCTGACAGTCAGGGATCATGTCCAAGCCGTCTTTGCCTTCTCCTACCCCTCCTCGTGTGTTAGCCCCTGTCCCTCGGCTGGAGAGCCTGAATTAATGGTTAACCCCGCCTGTTCCTTCCCAGGAACTTAGCAGGACAACAAGATACCCCCAAGCTGAGCAATTGTTAACCTCTATTTCCCACCCAAACCTCTCTGGCTGGAGCTCAGAGCATTCTCTGAGGGCAGTGATGGGTGGCCAGTAACACGGGCCAATCATTAATGCCCCCTTGCCTGCCCACACCCCACAGCTGTCATGTCTGAGGGTTAGACCTGGGAACCTATTTGTAATATACAAGAAAACCATATTGTCTAGCATGGCTGATGCCACCTGTGAGATTTGGGGACATGGCCTTCCTAGGGACCCACATTTCCATTGTTCAAGGGCCCATCTTCTTGTTATACCTGGATAGCCAATTCCTGGGTCTAGAAGTCCAGGTCTGACTGGATAAGGGGACTAAGGCATAGAGAGAGAAAGTGATTGGCCCAAAGCCCAGAGCACATCAGCCAGCACACTGGGATTTGATTCAGTCCTCTGTTCTGCGGCCTGAGAGCCAAGAGCTAACGGTTGAGAGCACCGCGGTGCCTCCCGGGTAGAGTACACTCAGTGACGAACATTGCTGTGTCCCTTCCCATTGCTCACAGAAAACAGTGTCTCACCTCCAAGCTTTCCCATCCTTCCCACTTTTGGTTTCTCTCGTGGGTTCCAGCCATGGTGGAGTGGACGGGGTCACCACACACAGGTGGGCACAGGAGGAACCGGAGTTGGGAGGAAGTCAGCGTGCTGGTTCAGTCATTCACTCCCCTCTCCATTCTTTTCACTTGTTTCAATAAAGATCTGTGTGTTCGCTGTGTTCTGAGGATCCTCTGGCTGCTCAGCAAGTCACCTCTTTAAAGAGGCTTGCCCTGCGCTCCCGTCGACACAGCCTCTCTTGTCTCACTGCCCTGTGTTTCCTTCCCTTTTCCCTCCATCTCTCTTTCTCCCTCTCCCTCTTTTCCTCCCCTTCTCTTGCCCATTGCAGCATCCTCCCCCTCTGTTTCTTTGCCTACTTTATCAATCCTTTCCCCTTACTCTCTCAGCCTGACAGTTCTATGAGCTCAGAGACTGTTGTGTCCCCACACTGTCTGAGTGGCTAGGAGGGCTGGAGAGACACAGTTCAACAGGTAAAGGTGCTTGCTGTCAAGGCTGATTCCCAGGACCCACAGGGTGGAAGGAGAAAATCGTTGTTCTGTGACCTACACACACACACACACACACACACACACACACACACACACCAATACATTTTTTAAAAGAATCACACATTGTAGGCATCTGATATTTGACAACTAAATGAATGAGCCATCAAACGGATGAGCACAGAGCAGCAGCACCTGACTCTCCCAGCATGACTTTCTACCTGCAGCCTCGCACCGAGTACACAGATCCTCAGGGCTACCAGCCCACTGCCATTCTTTGGTCTTCACACAAGCACTAAGATCAATGGCTCTAAAGCACAGGCGATGTCCGGTGAAGCAGCCAGACTCGACCTCGAACTTCAGTCTTCACAGACTGCCATGAAAAGACATGCCCTGTACTTGTCGAGAGAACACTCTAAGAACAGACATCCAGGTAGGAGCTCATGCAGATTCTCTGAGAATCCCAGAATCTTATAGCATCAGCAGTATAGGTGCTGGGGAGATCTTTAGCACCAGTGACTTCCCAAATTCAGTGGAGCTTTGGAACTAACAGGGAAGCTCCTTGCCTGCATATCGCAGGTCCAGCTCATACATACGGAATCAGGGTCACTGGTAGTTGAACCCAAGACTATGACTTTCCCTAAAGGGCCCTAAGAGCTTCCTGCAACTGGCATGCTTGTAGAAACTTGGAACCCACAATTTTAAAACATCTGGAACAAGCCAACACTCTTGAAAATCTGGTCTGAGGCATGCACACCGGGTATGGCCTATGTCCTGATGAGGCTAGGGCACAACTCCTTGCCCAAAGATGGAGACACACCAGTTCAAGAGCAGAGTGAACAGGAGGTGCCCTGATTTGGAGAGCACATTCCACCTTCCACCTTCCTGGTCTCTGTAGAATCCTTTCTACATTCCTTGTCTCATCAGTCATGGGAGGAAAGCAGAGGTTGTGTTTTTCAAAGCTCAGACCAGTAAAGGCAGAGGGGACACAGAGCTGACTTGCCAAGGCCACTGACCTGACTATGAGCAGCCTTCCTGGGGTGCAGATGCTAGGCTTCACCCCTTCTCTCTTCCAGGTAGCCCTGCTCAGAGCCCACGCTGGTGAGCACCTGCTGCTCGGAGCCACCAAGAGATCCATGGTGTTCAAGGACGTGCTGCTCCTAGGTGAGGATGCTGCTGGTGCCAGGCGGAGCTTGAGGGGCGGAATCCAGCTTGGTACACCCACAAAGGAACAGTATCTCCATAGTAACACATAGGGACCAGGTTGGCAGATCAGAAACATCCCAAACCGGATATACTGTTGCAAGTCAGTAATCCCAGCTACTTAGGAAGCTGAGGCAGGAAGTTTACAAGGTCAAGACATGCCGGGGTGGACTATATGGAGGGTTCCGTCAGCCTGAGAAATATAACATGACCCTATCTTCAACTAAAATAAAAATTTTTTTTTTAAAAATCTAGCAACTATCCGTTGAGGGTGCACAGGCAATACCTTGGGCTGGCAAGACGGCTCAGGTGGGAATAGCACCTGTTGCCAAGACTTACAACCTGAGTTCGAGCTTAGGGACCCATATGGTGGAAAGAGAAAACCAACTCCTGAGATTGTGCACTGATCTCCACATGCACACCAAGACACACAGACTGCTCCCCCAAAATAAATAAACAAACAAATAAACAAATAAATAAATAAATAAAATGCAATTTCAGAAAACTTTTAAGGGATCCTGGAGGCGTAACTCTGTGGTAGACACATGTGGCCACCCCCAGCACCAGAGTAAAATTTTAAAAAATGTAACCCAGCCCTGTTCTTAAGCTTGATCAAAGCACAAGGTTCCAGAACCCAGCTCCCGGGTAGTTCCCTGCCTCAGATGTAGGGAATACAGGTACAGGAGAGGGCTTCTCCTGGCCTTCATGCTAGGGAGCAATCCGTTGTCCCTGAAATTTCCAGTACATTTCAAAGGTCTTTCTGGGGTTGAATCAAAAGGTGGCTAGGAATGGTACGGCCCGCCCCCACCCCGCCCAGCCCATGTCACCTGGGCCTTCGGGACATACTTATTATTGGGAATGCATGTGTAATGTGCCCCGTATGTCAAGGACTATGCTAAGTGCCAGACAAATGTTTACAATCTTTTCCAATACAACATCCCCAAGATAGTTGCTAGATATTCCCATTTTTATAGATGAGGGAACTGAGGCACAAATAAGTCAAATATGTTACGTAACCATACCAGCCATAAGTGACGGAACCATTCAGATGGGGTGACCCAATTCCGGAATCTGTCCCTTGACCTTGATGCTTTAGTGCCTCCCAATGGGCCTTGGCTTGCCTTCATCTTCAGTCATGCACATAAAAGGAGTTTGGGGGAACTTGAAAGGCCTCTGAAAAAGCTAATACCTAGCTCACTCAAAACTTCAGGTATTCGCCTTCTTCCATTGGCCTCAGATTTCTGATTTGTAAAGTGGGCGTGGTGATCCCAGTAGCTCCTCCCAGGAGCACCAGGCACACTCTTAACTGTCAATCACAACCAGGGGTGATAGAGGTCAACCAAGGTGACAGCCCCATCTTCTCCCCTCCACCCATCCAGGCAATGACTACATCGTCCCTCGGCACTGCCCAGAGCTAGCAGAGATGAGCCGTGTGTCGGTTCGCATCCTCGATGAGCTGGTCCTGCCCTTCCAGGAGTTGCAGATTGATGACAATGAGTACGCCTGCCTCAAAGCCATCATCTTCTTCGACCCAGGTACCACTCACACCTCCTAACCTGTCCTTCACATCCCTAGACCTGCTGTCACATTCCTGATAGGCTCACAACCTCTTGCATTGTCATGACAACCAGAAGAAGTCATTTTCATCAACCCCATTGAGTAGATGAGGCAGACTAGGGTTCCCAGGGAGGAAGGACTTTGCAGGGCACAGACTGCAAAGGCCTGGGTTTTACTTTTCCCATCTCATCTTCCTTCTTATCCTGTCAGCTTCGGGCAACATCATCTTCCCTTCTCTTGTTAGAATGAGGATGCTGTGTCCTCGCCCTTCAGGCTCTCTCTGTCCTCTCCCTGCTGACTGTGCCAACTCTCGTCCCTGAGTTTGCACAGTATGTCAGTAGTCAAACCTTTCTGCTTTTGTTCCTCATTATCCGAGACTTCTGAGACTTCTCTCTTACCTGCCCGAGTATAGTCCTGCTGGGCGCTGGGCGCTGTCCTTGGTGCTGGTCCCTGATTTCGCAGAGATGACCTTTAGCAATAAAAGCAACCAAGAGGAAAATGACTACCTTTTATTGAGGGCTCCCGGATGCACAGTTTTAAACATTTCATCCAGATTATATACAACACGATACCTGTGAGATAGGAACCATCTTCACCCCATTTCAAATAAGAAGAAGATGAAAGTGTAGAGAGACTGATTGACTCAAGCAAGGTCACACAACTAGGATCTTGCAGAGCAGATTTTTTTTTTGAGACAGGGTTTCTCTGTGTAGCTTTGGAGCCTTTCCTAGAACTCACTCTGTAGTCCAGACTGGCCTCAAACTCACAGAGATCCACCTGCCTCTGCCTCCTGAGTGCTGGGATTGCAGAGCAGATTTGAACTTCAGACTATTAATTTATATATGTCTTTCCAATTCACAGTCTTGCTTTCTGCATGCAACTCCCCATTTCCCAGAGGGCAAGAGTCTAGTTCCAGTCCTGTGGTGCAAAGCTCGGGGCTGGTCAGGGTAGTCATTGCTCCGTGACAGATGTAATATTACTGGCCCCAAGGAAGAGTCAGCAGCTTAGTTGAGGGCAGGGGACCTAATCCAGGCTGGTATAGAACAGGCATTCCATGAAAGATGATTGGCTGAATTTAAAAAAAAAAAAAAAAAGTGCAAAGTGTGGGTGGGGTCTCTTCCTGTCAGAGGAGCTGAAGCCTCAGCTGAGTCCCCAGGTGACAGGTGGCAGCAGGCAAGGGAGGGGAGAATATCTTGATGTGGCAAGTGCAGGGTCCAGATGGTGGAACCTTATCTGTGGTCCAGGAACCCCAAGTTCACATCAAGTTTCTGCCAGCAACTGGTTGCATGAGCTGGCCAAGTCTTCCTTATCTCCCCTTGCCTGAGACAAGGAGAGACTGGGGCTCTCCAGAGCAGAGCATTCACCTGGTGTGTGTAAGACACTGGGTCTGCTCCCTAGCACAGCGTAAGAAAGTTTAAAAGGGAAGTGAGGTTATAACGCGCTGCACCAGGCTTTGTATCTTTTTCTGCCTTGCCTAGGAAGCCACTATTTGTTCTAGAGTAAGCTATCTGTTGAGGACCCTAAATTCTTGTCCCAGCACTGGTTAAGATTTTCTGTGTTCAGCCGGGTGGTGGTGGCGCACACCTTTAATCCCAGCACTCGGGAGGCAGAGCCAGGTGGATCTCTGTGAGTTTGAGGCCAGCCTGGGCTACCAAGTGAGTCCCGGGAAAGGCGCAAAGCTACACAGAGAAACCCTGTCTCGAAAAATCAAAAAAAAAAATTTTCTGTGTTCATGGGGCTCGAGAGATGACTCATCGATTAAGAGCACTGACTGCTCTTCCAAAGGACCTGCGTTCAATTCCCAGCACCCACATGGCAGTCACAACTGTCTGTAACTCCAGTTCCAGGGGATCTGACACCCTCACATAGATGTAGATGTAAGCAATACACATAAAATAAAAATAAATAAATCATTAATAATAATTAATTAAAAAAGACTCCCTGTGTCCTAAGGTCAATAAGCCGCCCAATTGGGGCCTACAAGTTAGGGGATTAGGTCCTTCCTGACCACCTCTCCCATTGCAGACGCCAAGGGCCTGAGCGACCCGGGCAAGATCAAGCGGCTGCGGTCGCAGGTCCAGGTGAGCCTGGAGGACTACATCAACGACCGCCAGTACGACTCTCGGGGCCGATTTGGCGAACTGCTGCTGCTGTTGCCAACCCTGCAGAGCATCACCTGGCAGATGATCGAACAGATCCAGTTCATCAAGCTCTTTGGCATGGCCAAGATCGACAACCTGCTGCAGGAGATGCTGCTTGGAGGTCTGTAGCACCGGGTTGGTCAGGGGAGGGGAGCGGGTCGTCTCTGTAGATCTGTAGTGCTGTCTCTTGGGAGACAGGCATCTTGTGAACCTGAGCTAGCCTCTAGACTCCACTGCTTCCTCCATGGGAGCCTTGGACAATCTGCCTTGTCTGTTGGACCTCGGTTTCTCATCAGGAAAGAAAAATGGAGATAAGGACAGAGGTTCATTTGTTCAGACACTGAGGGTCTAGCATGAGTCGGTTAGTCACTGTTGTAAGGAGGGGAGAATGTCATGGAAATAGACAATAACCAAATAAATAGCAAAAAATAAAAGTAAAAATAGACAGGTCATGGGAGGGCCTTTGAATGAGTCAACCAAGAGATGCCTCCCTGAAGTGCTGTCTAAGACTGATGGGTGAAAATTACTGGATTTTAAAATCTTGGAAAACATTCCAAGCAGAAGTCATTTATTCCAGGCTCTGAGGTAAGATTCATGTGTGAGATGGGATAGTTGGAAGAGATGAAGGTGGAAATTAGCTAGAAACCAAGTCATAAACAGGGCTTGATGAGCCAGGATCAAAGATTGAGGTTTTAGATCAGGCAGTGGTGGTCCGAGCCTTTAATCCCAGCACTTGAAATGCAGAGTCAGGCAGATCTCTGAGTTCTGAGTTCCAGGCTAGCCTGGTCTACAGAATTCCAGGACAGCCAGGGCTATATAGAGAAACCCTGACTTGAAAAAAAATGAGTTTTGTATAGGAGCAAACCTGTGTAATTCCAGGAACAGGGAGGCTTGTGAGGCAGCCTGGGAAATACAGGGAGACTTTGGAAGGAAAGAATGAGGGAAAGGAAGGAAGGAGAGGAGGGAACAAAGAAAGAAGGAAGAAAGGATGGGGAAGGAAGAAGGTGGGGAAGGAAGAAGAAAGAAAGGGAGGGAGGGAAGATAGGAAGGAAAAGGCGGGAATTGTATTTTATTCTCTCTGCAACTTTTGTAAAGAGACTAAAAATTAAACTAAAATTTTAAATTAGCCAATCTGACTTCCGGTCAGTAGTGAATTACAGGGGGTCAGGGGGCAGTGGAAGCACCCAGGAATGTTACTCTCTCCTACCATCTGAGCCGATGGTGGCTTAGACTTTGGGAGTGGAGCAGGCAGAAGAGGAGTGACTCTCTGGATGCAGCAGATGCAGAAGCAGGGGAGTGACAGAAAAGAGAAAGTAAAGGGTCAGGTCTGCATGTTTGCTCTGAGTGACCGAAACAGTGGTGGAAGAATTTACTGACAAGGAAGATGGGGAAAGACTTGAACCTGAGTCTAGAACAGTGAGCAGATGACCCAGAAGATCCGCTCTGAACTTGACACAGGAGGTGGGCTGGATATCCAAACTGGGCTATCAAGACCATTCAGTACATAAGTCGATGGCTCAGGAATAGAGGAAAGACAGCCTCGGGCTTTCTAGCATTAGGAGTCAGGAGATGATGTGTCATAGAAGGTTTTAGAAAAGATCACCCAGGGGATGGGAGAAAAATGGGAAAACGTAGAATCCAAGAAAAGGTATGTTTTCAGGAGGACAGGGTTACAATGGCATTAAATGAGGTGAGGGAGGAGGAAAGGAGGGGGAGGTGTGGGGAAGGGATGGAAGTTAGAAATCGATGAAGGACTAGGAGAGAGGGAGGAAAGTGGAAGCAAGCAGGGTCTCGGTCTTCTTGTTGAGAGCAGCATCAGAGGATTTGGAGTGTGGAAATCAGGTTGGGAGAATATCACAGAGTAAGCGATGGGCAAATGGGAAAGCGATGAAGAGGAGACGCAGTGGACAAAGCTTTGATAATGTTCCCCGTGAAGGATAGCTGGGCCAGAGCTGAGGTTGGCTGAGAGATGGTGACTTTAACCACAGACCATGACCACCCCTTAGAGAAAAGTGGGGCATCAGTTCTAGCCCCTCAACAGGGTTGAAGGACTTTTTCTGGAGTTCGTGACAACCTCAGCATGAGAAGTAGAGCTGGAGGCTTGGGAAACAATGCAGTGGCACGGAGACCCCGAGATGGAAGCCAGGGCTCTCTGCTGCGGCACTGTTGGTGTTTGGAGAGGAGTGCAGATGTTCTGCGTCTTGTTTAGCTGCATGTCTGGCCTCTGTCTGTGAGATGAGTAGAATTTCCCCAGGAATCACAATAAAAATATCTCCAGAAATTGCCAAGGGGACAACCCCCACCCCAGAACAACTGTCAGGCAGGAACTCACCTCATTCTCACAGTGACCCTGTGAACTGGCCGTTGTAGAGGCTCAGGTGTCATACTGCCAGGATCAGGAGTTGTGGTCTGTTTGCCAGACACTTTTGGGTGAGATAATTTCTCTGGATACTGTCATCTCGCCTGTAGAATGGATGATGATGGTGTCCATTCTCTAGGACCAGCAGGAGAATGAAATTATATAAAGAGTTGAAAGTGCTATAAGCCAGTATCCAGCACAGGACAGGTGCTCAGCAGTTAGTGCTCATTTTACTATGCGACCAAAGAGACTACTCATTGCATTTAAACCCAGAAGCTCGGTTTCTTTCGAGCCACGAAGCCCACAGACATGCCTGGTGATTTCTACATTACTAACCCAGGAATAAGCAAGTGCCCAAGAGACACTCCGTTGGTCTTGATGCGGCACTGGGGGAAAATGGCGCCGCAAGGCTGTGGTCCTTTTCCAAGACTTCCGGTCCTGACTGATGTCCTCTTTTCTATCTACAGGGTCTGCCAGTGATGCACCCCACGCCCACCACCCCCTGCACCCTCACCTGATGCAGGAACACATGGGCACCAACGTCATAGTTGCCAACACGATGCCCTCTCACCTCAGCAATGGACAGATGTGTGAGTGGCCCCGACCCAGGGGGCAGGCAGGTGGGCAGCCTGGGGTCTACCCTGCAAGGGGTAAGGAGGGGTCTAAGAAAGGAGGCAGGAGAAGATTGTGTCTAGAGGGTGGAACCAGGAATATAGTTCTATGTGTTTCAGAGTAGGGAATTGGAGGGGGAGGGGTTGTTGTTATTTAAAGCTATGTGTTCAGTGAGGTTGTGTATTCAGCAAGGTGACTGACAATGTCTCCCGACTGAGGCAATCCACTAGGTGAAGGGGCCATTGAGGACATTTGTTGGCTGAGAATTCCATTAGATGAAATCATCCATTAGGTGCAAGTTCATTGAAATAGGGCTGGCCAGATGGATGACACCATCCTTTGGGCAGTTGAAAGAGGATGGCAATTAAGTAGGACTGCCCACTGGGCTAGGCCATCATCTGAGTGGCTGAGTTGATCATTGAGCCAAGTTCTTCAAAGAACAGGATCGTCAATGAGATGAGGTGGCCACTGGGATAAAAGGGATTTCATTGAGTTTGGCTTTGGGAAAGTTGTCTACTAAATGAAAGTAGCCAAGCTGGTGAAAGTCACTCACCCAAACTGTGATGGGAATGAAGCCTTTTCATTTGCGCTATTCTCCTAAATACTGAAGAAATACCAGTTTGGGCCCAGTTAGCCCAGGGCCTCAATTACTGCTCTTTCTTCCAAGTCAGAATATTTTTGTCACACATCATATTGCCTTTGGGAACTGTCATACCTGGGCCCTGGTCTGGGAAAAGCAGCCTGAGTCTCCATATCAAATGGTGGACAGATGGATGGGAAGACCTCACAGAATGTAGATTCTAGGGTCTGGGACTCCTAGAAGTTTGAGCCATAGCAGTCTTAGAGATTAGATCCATCATCTAACTTATATCATTGTCTCAGCAGCTGGAAGAGCTTCCCCAGGGCTCTCCATTTATTCCCACAAAGGTTGGAATTTTGAGCAACTTCTTTCCCTTTCTCCTTTTAGCCACCCCTGAGACTCCACAGCCATCTCCGCCAAGTGGCTCGGGATCTGAACCCTACAAGCTCCTGCCAGGAGCCATTGCCACCATCGTCAAGCCTCCCTCTGCCATTCCCCAGCCAACTATCACCAAGCAAGAAGTCATCTAGCAAGCCGCTGGGGGTCGGGGGTTCTACTGGCTCATACCCTCAGAGAGCGCCTGGGTGTAACTTAGTCACAGCAAAGAAGACGTGACAAGAGGGCCAGTCGCGGAGCATCCACGGAAAGGGTGCAGGGCCCAAAACCATGGGCTGAGTGT
This sequence comes from Peromyscus attwateri, assembly GCA_902168425.1. Classification (NCBI taxonomy): domain Eukaryota; kingdom Metazoa; phylum Chordata; class Mammalia; order Rodentia; family Cricetidae; genus Peromyscus; species Peromyscus attwateri. Next base: position 18,301 of record CABHPP010144500.1, on the reverse strand, counting down.
CACATGCATTGTGGCCCCTGACCCCACACCCCAGAGGGCAGGAGACCCCAGCTGGGAAGTTTTCCAGTGCCTGGACTACTTTTCCCAAGCTGAAGCCACTGTCTTCATCTCCATCCGTACCTTCCCTCAACTTCTTCACCCCTGAAGGCTGACTGTCTGCAGGTGCTGCAGGACCTTGCTGATACACAACTCCCTTCTCCTCCCCTGCTGGGGCATCTTCCTTCCTGGTGCTGGTCAGGGGGTCTGGATGCAAAGCTCCTGAGGCTGAGTCAGCTTGCAGGGTGCTATTCCTCTCTTCTGCTGGGCCAACCTCAGGGGACCCTCTCTCCCATCCTCCATTGTTACCATCCTCAGCCATCCTGACTTCTCCAAAGCCACCTCTCCGGAGGCTGAGGAAAATGTGGCCACCATTACCCCATTCATTCCGAGAACCTTCTAGAAGCACTGACCTAGGTAAGGCAGAGGATAGGAGTCACCATCCCTCCTCTGCCAACACCACCATGATTCTTCCCTCTAGCAGTAGGCTATAACTTTGGAGCGATGAGTCCTATGACTTCCTACAGCAGAGACTCATCCAAGGGTGACAGTTGTAACAGAATGTGGAGAGAGGTTGGGCGCCATGGAGAAGGCATCTAGAAAAAGGCAAACTCTGCCTCTGTCCATTGACAGGGAAGGTGGGCTTCTGGCTAGCACAGCAGGTGACGCAGACCAGTTTATGGGAGGAGAGCCTAACAAATGCCCAGAGGTAAGAAACAGAGTTTGGGAGGGAGACTGAAGAAATCAGTTTCCATGGAGTTGAGACGGGGCACACGCTGGGGACCGTGGAAACTTGAATGTTAAACTCAAGTCAGGAGTAGCTGTGGGGGTGGGGTGGGGCTGCTGTCAGAAGATGAATACAGCATCCTACATAAGTAATACTGCTGGGAGGGAGCAAGAAGGTCAGACTAGAGCCTGGGACAGAGCAAAGGGATAGATCAGAGTTCTCCCCAGGGCCTGTCAAGCTCTTCCATACTCTCAGATGATGCCATGTGCATTTGACATCCACCATCTCATAGAATCTTTGGAAGATGAAAGTAGAGGATCTCAACTGCCTCATAGGAAGCTCTTGTCTTCCCTGTGATGGAATTCAAAGGTTTCCTCATCCTTTGCCACTGCCAAACTCAGAGACTTGCTCTTTCCAGAACTGGCCAGCTGGAGGGTGTTCTAAAGCCCCACTGAAGTCAAGAAAGCTGTTTGCTGAGAAGTAGTGAAGTGAATTTATGACTTCTGTCCTCTTTTTCCTCTACTCTCTCCAACTGTGGGTGAGGAGCAGCAAGGGTGTGTTTCCCGGAAGAGGGACCAATCTAGTCTGGCAGTCTACGGCTGAGATGGTCTGGGTGAGGGGCAGGAGAGGGATAAGCAAGCCTGGGGTCAGGATTGCTTGAGGAGCTGCATTCGAGGTACATTCTGGAACTGCTAATCCCCAGCAGTCAGCGCTTAGCCCCTGCCTGACTCTGGATGGCTCTAAGGAGCCCCTACAAAGTGCCACTGACCAATGGGAATAAAAGGAATGTTTCCAAGGCTGGAGGTGTGATAAGTGGGAGGAATGAACTATGAGACCAAGTACCACCTTCCATTAAGGCTGATCCTTCTGAGTGGGTGGAGCTAGCACCCCAGTGTCCAGAAATTCCAGCTTTAGTGATAGGTCCTCTGTGAAAGAGGTATGGAGGGATACTGGGACCACTTGCTTAAAAAAAAAAAGAACACCTACAGTCTGAGACAGTCAGGATGGGTTGTCCTTAACCCCTCAAGCCAAGTCCTAGGTCTCAGGACAGACTTTTCCATTCTCAGAGCCCTTCCTTGGCCACCATCACTCCAGTGCCCCCAGAGACTCCAGGCTGATTGCTCAGACTGCTCTGCATGAGGCAGGACACCTGGACTCCTTCTGGACATTGTCTTTCCCACTCTTTGCCCCTCCATCCCCAGTGATGTTCAGGAAAGGAGTAGGTATTGTTGGCCTTCAGTGGTAGCAGTCTTCTGGGGCAGGGGTCAGGCATTGCCCCAATCCATCCTTTCTGAAGGAGAAATCCATTCCACATTAGTAACTATTACGATATGGGAAACATGAAATAAAGAAAAGTTTACTCCTCTGATTATAAGCTGAGGATACTATGTTGGAGTTTTTTCTTCTGAGTTTTGGTCCTAATATATAGTATGATGAACTAAGTATGAAGCTGGTGGTAGACAAGGGTGGATGCTACAGTTTTCCCCAGAGACCACCCTCCTTTCTTCAGGGCACTCTCAGAAACTTCCAGAATTCAGGGGACTTTCCTGAGTGGACACAAGAGAAGGGAGGATTAGAAGTGGATGCCCTCAATTTCTTGTGATAACCACACTATCCGTCTTTGCTAGAACTCTCTGTGACCTAACCCTGCTAAATACGAATCATGACTTTCACACCAGGCATTCATAAAGTATGCTGTGCCTCCCCATTGGACTAGTCTACACCTTCCTGTGGGTGTACAAATATTATGGGGTCTCACACTGATCCCCAAATCCCACAATTACTGCCCAAGGGGTCAAAAAAGGAAAAAACCCTCAAAACAGCTCTTACTCCTGTGTTTTAGCATAAGTTTATCCAACAAAATAAATGGTACATATGTTTTCTAAGTCCTGTACTGGTGTCTTTTTCCCTTAGTGTTAGAATAAGGATAGCCTGGGATATTCACAGTGGATAAGAAGGCTTCCTTTTCAGTCTTCCTGTCAAGAGGTTAAACTTTATGAACAATCTCTCATCATATAGGTAGGGAAACTAAGGGAGGTGATTTTCTTTGAAAGGCAGAGGTAGAAATCCAATCCTGCCCTCCCCACCCGTGTGTGTGTGTGTGTGTGTGTGTGTGTGTGTGTGTGTGTGTGTATTCACATTTATGTATGGAAAATTGCATATGTATATATGTGCTGATGCCCAGGAAGGGCAGAGAATTACTTCATGTGTTGTTTCAAGGACATCATCCACCTTGTTTCTGGAGACAAGGTCTTTCACTGACATGGAGTTCATTGATTAGGCTAGACTAGTGGCCAGCAAACCCTGAGGATCTGCTTGTCTTCATCACTTGGATTTAAAGCATTTGCCAGGAGCTAGGGAGATGGCTCATTGGTGAAGAGCACTGACTGCTCACCCAAGGGACCAGGGTTCAATTCCCAGCACCCACATGGCAGCTCACAATAGTCTATAGCTCCAGTTCCAGGAAATCCAACTCCCTCTTCTGACCTCCAAAGGCATGAGACACAAATGTGGTGCACAGACAGACATGCATGGAAAATACCCACATACATTAAACAAATAAATATTTTTAAAGCATGTGATTCCACACCCAGCTTTTATACATGGGTTTTGAGGATTGAACTAGGGTCCTCATGTGTTGCTTGGATTCTAACAGCTCTCTCGGGGAAGGGAGTGAGAAGGCACAGCATCAACGACTCCGACAGTGGGAATCCTTTGAAAGCAAATAACGAACTCATTTATTCAATAACAGGGAAGGCCTTATATACCCTCCTCCCAGTGCCCAGTCTGTGTGGTCGTCCCTCATTGACTGGGCACGATCAGGAACTCCGCCATCACATCAACTATTGTTAGGTCCTCAGGCAGACTCGGCATGATCAGGAACTCTGAGAGTGACCAGGAACTCTGACAGCGACTCTTGCTAGGCCTTCAGGCAGACTCCAGGTTGGCTCTTAAGGAGTATGTTATGTGCATGCCTTGGCTCCTGGTCTGAGCCAATTTCCTTGACCCTATGGGCCTGTCCTACTACATATCCATCCTTTTATTTTATTACATGGGCACTCAGCGGGAGTTCTTTGCTTCGGCCGTGTTGACCCCGCCTCAGGGGGGCTCAGCTACTGGACTGTGCCTGTCTTAGGTTGGCTTGCCAAACAAGCTCTTACCCATCTTTGACTACCAGCCCTCGAAGAGCGTCCATCCCTGGAGAGTCACCCTGGGTGGGTAGTGTCAGGCAGTAGCCTTTTGAATTTCAGAAAGCCAGGCATGCATAACCTCCTGTGGAGGGATATGAGTTCGATGTATAAGAGCCATTAACACCTATACAGTCGCCTTAGTGGCCGCCTGTTGTTGTTAGATGTGCTGTAAGAGATACTTAAAAAGGAGAAAGATCAAAAGCACCATCTGCCAATCAAAACATAAGTGAAATCCAGGAGGGATCAAACAGTGTCTTTATATCATGCCAAACCTTTTCAAAAAATAAAGAGTCAAAGGCCATAACCTGTGCTGTTGTCTGATTTAATTGGAAAATTTCATGTGTTAGCTGTAATGGATAGTATAGAAACTTAGCTGACCATGGGCCCTTAATATATTTAGCTAGCTCCCAGCCTGTTAAACTAATGTTCCTCATCTCAAAAGGCATCATACAAAATGAAATGGAAGGCTCCAGAAGTCTTCAGCCTTTAGAGGGGCAATGAGAGCAAGAAAGGGGAGTATACATTACCCATCCTGGGTGATTTTCTCCTTGGTGGAAGCAGACTGATCTATGGCCAAGTGCACATCTCTTGTTGGGACCCATATTGGCGTAGTGGCACTCTGAGGAAAAACACAAGCATACCCTCTCCCACAGGTTAGCAGGGGGGCTGGTGACTGCCATTGGAGGGAAATAGGATCTCCATCTCACCAGGGGCAGAAACATGTTCCTTGGCAGAGATGCCCAGTGCTTGTAGGCCAGGCTGAGCCCCTTGTCATCAAAACTGAGAAAGTTCATATGGAAAAGGACCTCTGTTAAGGACAGATGAGGATCTCTCCTAGCCCTGGCAAGATAGTCCTTGTCAACAGCTCCTTAAAAGCTCTGTTGGTCCTCTCAACAATGGCTTATCCCTGTGGATTGTAGGGGATGCCAGTGGTATGGGATATCTTCCAGGACCCCAGAAAGTCATTAAATTGTTGAGAGGCATATGCAGGGCCATTGTCAGTCTTAAGTGCCCAAGGTACCCCCATAACTACCATGGCTGACTTAAGGGCCTTGATAACATCAATGGCCTTCTCCCCAGAAAGGGCAAGGACATAAACAAAGGAGGAACAGGTATCTATTCTCACATGAACATATTTAAGATTGCCAAAGGGAGAATGATGCGTGACATCCATCTGCCAGATGGTGTTAGGCAACAAGCCCCTTGGATTAACCCCTGCACATTGAAGCAGTCCTAAGGGGGCAAGAGGAGTGCAAGTGGCACATGCCTGGGACAAATGTTCACATTGGGAAACTGGTAATTCTGGAAGAAGTCTATGCAAATTCTGTGGAGACAGATGGAACTGCTGGTGAAGAGCCCTGGCTCTCTCTAGAAGATCCATACTGACTGTTAATATGATGGTGTCTGTGACCTTGCTTCCTCAAGTCAATATTCCAGGTAATTTGGAATGAGATCTAATATGTGACAGTTACCAAGATTTAGTCCTCTGATTTAGGACATCTTGTATGAGCAACATGGTGTTGGCAATGGGGGTCAGTGAGTCTTTGACTCAAGAAAAGGCCAGTACACAAACTGTATAGTGTATTGACTATCAGAAAAAAAAATATTAACATATTAAAAAAAATATTAAGGCTCGATTTGGCACTCTATTAGAACTTTGAGGAGGGCCAATAGTTCACCCAATTGAACAGATCCAGGATTAGGGATAACATGTGTAACATCTTTGGAGCCAGGACACTGGATAAGAATACCATGTCTGTTTTAATTGGAATCTGAAAAGGCCAGAGTGGCATGAGGGATGGGAATGGAGGAGGGGACTGCATGGGGCTGTATCTGTATTGGAAGTGTGGGGAGTTCTGCTAAGATCTTCAATAGTTCCTGTGAATCCTGCAACCATTTCCTGGAATGAGATAGAATCTGCCCAGAGGGACTGCTTATTCTTTAAAGTAAAAGGGGAAAACAAGTTTATGTGGCTCTCATCCATATGATCTCTAAGCCAGCATTTGTGCCTTAAGGTCAAGTTGGAAGGACTGGTCAAACTTAGAGGTGACCTTGTGCAGGTCAGAATGTGCTTGATGTATCCATAGAAGGGGCCCAGATTGCCATAACACTCCAAGAGTCCCCTGGGTGTCCAGAGGACCATTGCCAATAAAGGTCTTTGGGGACCATGGTGTTGCAGGCTGGAGGTGGCTAGAATGGCCAAAACCTTTTGTAGCAACTCTTTAGCTTCTTGGGTAAGCATAACCTTAGTGGAAGGACAGGTGAGGCCCTCCAACAATGAAAATAGGTGTCTCATCTCTTGGTCACAGATGGGTAAGAAAGGTTTAAGCCAATTAATTGTGCCACACAATTGTTGTAATTCTGATAGTGTATACAATTCCTTCATTTCCAATTCAAAGGAAAGGGGGCAGACCTGCTTAGCAATGGAAAATCCTAAAAATGCAAAAGAGGGTACCATTTGGACCTTATCTGGAGCCACCATCAGATGTAACAATGCAAGATCTTCTAATATTCCCTTAGCAGTCTTTTGCAGAAGAGGAGATCATCCATATAATGGATCAAAAGAACATCCCTGGGGACATTGACCAAAGCTTGATAAACATAGAACTGGCAATGGTAGGGCTCTTCATTCCTTGGGGCAAAACAGTCCACTGATATCTCTTAGCTGGTTTATGCATATTAGGTTCCCACACAATAAAGGCAAAATGATCTCAATCCTGTGATGCCAGGGGAATTTGAAAAAAAACAGTCCTTAATATCTAAAACTAATATATAATAAGATGGAGGAATCACGCTAGGGTAGGGGAGGCCTGGCTGTATAGACCCCATTTTTTCCATTTGACCATAAACTACATGAAGATTCTGCAGGAGGCAGTAGTATCCTGATTTCTTGGGGATAACAAATATGGGGGTATTATGTTTACTTGTGGATGGTTCAATGTGCCCTATCTTTAACTGTTCTGCAACTAATTCCTTTAGGATTGACAGCTTGTGTTCAATTATAGGCCACTGTTCCACCCATACTTCTTGATCCAAGAGCCATGTCAATGGAATGGGGCTAGGAGGATCAATGGTGGTGGATCTTATGGGTACAGTGGACCATAGAATTTGAGGTGCAGATCTCATTCAGTGTCACAGACCACAAGGCCTGCCTTTTCATGAACCTTGATGTCATCAAAAAAGGCCCTGTCATCTGTAGTTAGGACAACACCCATATCCTCCAAAATATCTCTGCCCAAAAGGTTCCTAGGTACATTGGAAATGATAGGGTGAATGGCTCCTGATTGCCATCAAGATCCTTCCAATGGATCAGAAGAGTGATCATCTTAGAATCTTGTTGGCCTCCCACACCACTGATGGGGGGGGTGTTAAACTTCCAAGACAGAGCAAAGCACCTGTCATGGTTAAAATGATAACATCCACACCCATGTCAACCAAACCTTTGACAGCTTGTCCATCAAGATAGATGGTTAGCATTGGGGAGTGTGGAAAAATGATCATTGTCCAACAGATTTTTGGATTATGAGAGCCTCCTCTTACTGGCAGGACTGAGGAGCACCCCACCTGGAGTGTAAAGGTGCTGGTGTTTCAGCAAACTGTGACCTGCAATCCTTTGCCCAATGAAATCCTTTATTGCATCTGGGGCATCGGGTCCTAGCTTTTGCCTGGGGGCAGTCCCACCGCAAATGGCCTGATTTGCCACATCCCCATCAAGTTCTGTCTACCTGGGGACCCTTGGGGGTGGCATTAGCATGTTGCCTGTCAGTGAGGAGAGCATCCAGGGAGGCGGTAAGAGTGGCAATGGGACCCATGCTGGGGTTGAGATCTCTGGTGGCCTGCACCCATTTGTGTATGTCCTCATTCCACACTGCTGCAACTGAATTACAGTTTGGGCATTGGGCCCCTCCCAAGTCAGCTGTTTAATCAGCATATCTCTAGTGGGGCCCGCATCCACTCTGCACTCTACTGCCTCACTGAGAAGTCAGTGAAGAGCTCCCTGGACTGTTGGATAAGATTGTGAAAGTACACCAACGTTTGCCAGGGAGTTCAGGCTCTGAGGGCCTTGAGGGCCAGGTCCGAGACCTGTTGAAAATATGCATTCAAGCCAATCTGTGCCTGGTGCACAGGATGGACATAATCCCCACGCCCTGTGAGCATAACATACGTCACCTGAACATTAAGTAAGATGTTCATCTGAGCCTGGGATTCTGCCTGATCCTCATAGGCTGATTTCTAGCTAAGAAAAACTGCAGGTTCCAAAACAGCTTTAAGCAAATGATACCAATCAAAATAAGTTTGTAACTGCATGAACCATTGAGCAAGGACTTGCTGAAAGTAGGGGGAATCTGGGCCTGACTCATTGGCTGCCTCTCAGATGATGGGGAGATCAGCTATGGGGGTGGGAATCCAGGGCTGGTCTTCGCATTTGGGCCCACATCGCCTGGGAAGGCTCCACATTGACTGGGAAGGCTTCTATGGGCCTCGGACTGACAGTGGTACAGGCCGTGAGGGTTGTAAGACATCTGGTACCGCAGAAGAGTAGCCACCTCCTGAGGCAGGCTGGTATTGGGGTAGATTGCCCCAAGAATACTGTGGTGGAGGGGTAGCTACCAGCGGTGGTGGTGGAGCAGAGGGGGCAGCAGCACATGACTTAATGACAGCTTCATTCTCCTTGACAGATTTTGGGGGGGCCCATTTTGAAAGTTATGTTCACCTTGCCAGATTTCGGGGGTCCAAACTGACAGTTACATTATCCTTGACAGATTTCTCAAGGCCCGAACTGACAGTTATGTTCTCCTTGAAAGATTTCCCAGGGCCCAAACTGACAGATTTCTCAGGGCCCAAAATGACAGTTATGTTCTCCTTAAAAGATTTCCCAGGGCCCAAACTGACAGATTTCTCGGCACCCAAACTGTCCATCTCCTCATCATCGGATATCACAGAGATATCTGACAGGGATGATGAAAAGATTACCCATCTTTTCAACAGGGTGAAAATTTGTATCGGACCCTTATGTCCTGTGCTTAGTGGAAGACTTTCGTGGTTTTTTAGGCCATGACCCCGTGTGCCCACATGGTTTCTCCCTGAGGGATGGCAATGGGGGGGCAATCCTTATGTGGGGGTGCCATTGAAGTGGGGGGGGAATGTGCCTTCCTAATGGGATGGGCAGACAAACATGACAGACAACACAAAAGAAGGAAAGAAGTGAGGGTCCCGATGCTTACCTGCCAAAGGGACCCAAAGAACACAACACTGAGGGGCCTTCTCACTGAGACACACCGTCTTGGGGGCGCTGACAAGCACCACCAGTGAAGAGAGGAAGACGATCAGAACCTGCGCTGGGAGAAACAAAGTAACAGAAGCCCCATGTTCAAGCACCAGATGCTGCTTGGATTCTAACGGCTCCCTCGGGGGAGGGGGTGAGAAGGCACAGCGTCCATTGAAAGCAAATAACGAACTCATTTATTATAACAGGAAAGGCCTTATATACCCTCCTCCCAGCGCCCAGTCTATGTGGTCGTCCCTCATTGGCTGGGCACGATCAGGAACTCTGACATCACATCAGCTGTTGCTAGGTCCTCAGGCAGACTTGGCATGATCAGGAACTCTGACAGCGACTGTTGCTAGGCCTTCAGGCAGACTCCAGGTTGGCTCTTAAGGAGTATGTTATGTGCATGCCTTGGCTCCTGGTCTGAGCCAATTTCCTTGGCCCTATGGGCCTGTCCTACTACACTCATGCTTAAAAGATAAGCACTTAACTAACTGATCTATTTCCCCAGCCCCAACCCTGGCTTCTTGACTCAGGGTATCAGGTGTATGGAGAGAGTGAATGAAAGAGAGGGTGGTAGAGAGATTTAGGAGAAAAGCCAGTGGTTCCAAGATGGAGCTCTTTTAGGGGCCACCTCAACCTTTCAGACACATGGACACCAGGATGTCATAAGAGCAAGAACAATCAAGCAGTGTGTGTGCCAGTCTCTAGCCAGGCCTTGTCATTTTTATCCTTTCCCCTTAGGTAGATGGCTTGACACCCAGCCCCTGCAGATCACATCCTCACATTCACGTGGGGTGTGCTGGATCCAGTGTGTAGAAGCTGGGTGCTCGCTTCTCTTCCCAGCTGTTTTCCCAATATTGTGTTAGTGACTTAAAACTGGCCACAGTGGGGCATCTTACCATCACCACTGACCAATGGGACGTCAGGGCTTTTCTCATGGAAAGCCCGTTTATCCAGCACCCCAGGGCATCCGGGGCTGGGGCACATTCTGACCTCCAGCCTCAGTAACACTTGTAGCCCTTTGTGGTCAGTGTCAAGAAAGGCAGGTCACTCCACTTCTGCAAGCCCCAGCTGTAAACCGGGAACATTGCCCTGAGGGATGCTGCCCTCACACAAATTTCTGGGGAGAGACTAACCATTCATTTTCTGTCTTCAGGAGCACCCATTACCTGCCCTTCCTGGGCCCCGGGGCCACTTCCACCTTCCTGTCCCTCCCCTTAGCCCTGAACACCAGGAAATGTTTTGATGATGTTGCAATGAGCCCTGTCTCCACTCCTGCCAACATGGCTGTGGGGGTGGGGACCACAGGAGAACATTTCGGCCCTAAATTGTGCTTAATAAATCCATATCAAAACCATAAACCTCAGACTGCCATAAATTCCCCGACCTTGGTTCCTCCACCTCACCTGCCCTTTGCCCTCCAAGCTCAGTGTAGGCAGCCAGAGCCTCGAATCTGGTTCCCATTTCAGCCGCTAAACAATATCAGTCAGGTAAGGTGATGAACAGTAGTACCCTCGTTCTAGAGACGGTGAGACCAAAGTTGAGAACCTTTAGTGAAGGGCTGACTGAGAACTGGGGCTTCTGGGAGGGCTCTTCCTGTCAGTCCTTCTCTAAAGGTTCTTTTCCAAGACAGGAACCAGAAGCTTCTTACCCCCATCGTCCCCAGCACGGCCCCAGTGCTCACAGTAGGACCAGAAACACAAAGAGCTCTGAGGAGCCAAAGAAAGTCTCAGGTAGCAGGAGTGACCTGTCACCCTAAATTGATGAGATGGCCACCTTCCTCAGTTGTAGAGCCCAGATCACCTTTGACTGACACTTCTCCAACCTGTGTATCCTATGTAAAGTCCACACTGAGGTCTAAGGGACCAAGATCCCAGAATCCCATGCAGCTGTTTGATGGTAGAGTGAGGTCATGATGTCAAGTACAGTGTTCCTGGAATGCTTCCTCTCTGTCTAGCCTTCTGGACATAATGAAATTCCAGCACTCACTGGGGCAGCTATTCTTCTGTCATATAAGTGAGGAAACAGGCTCAGGAGAAGAAAGGGACTTGCCAAAGGCCCTTCACTGGTGTGACAGCTGATCAGGTGCCCATTGTCTGACTCCAGAGGCCACCATGAGGACACTGGGAAGCCATCGATGACTCAGTCCCTGTGCAGTGGGTACAGTGGGGAGAACCCTGGAGAGTGACAAAGGTCAGTGAACACACACCACGAGGCACCTCCCTCCCTCCGAGAGCTCATCTTGTTCACATGTAGGTAAAGCAACACGGAGCTCACTACTAAGAACCAAGGAGGGGCAGTGAGATGGAAGGAAGGGAGAGATGGGGGGTGGGGGAGTGGCCTGCATGCGGAAGGAACAGCGAGGCAGAAGAAGAAAGTGCGCTTGATGTGGAGTTCACAGAAGCCACAGAAGCACAGGAGGAGGTCAGCATTCTCCACCTGGGTCTCAGCCACAGCACATGCCACCCAGACCTTCTTCCTTCCTGACCCTTCTCTTCAGTTTACAAACGTTCTCTTTAAACTCAAAACCACTGATGTCAGTAGGAAAGCTGTAAGCAGGAAATGACTTCAAAATTAAGGTGGAAAAAAGAAGATTCATTTTAAGCTGTAGACAGACAGCAATGGCTAGAAAAGGCTCTGATTCCATTTCTCTTCTCTTTTCACATTTGCTTGTTTTAATTTTGTTTTTGAGACTCTGTCTCCTGAGGAAAGATTCAGAGTCTGAGCTGGTCTCAGACTCTCAATCCTCCTGCCTCAGAATTCCAAGTGCTGGGATTACAGAGGTGTGTGTCATCATACCAGCATCCCCTCTCTTCTTTCCTCTCTCCTTTCTTCCCTCCCTTTCTCCCTCCTTCCCTCCCTCCCTTCCTTACTGTCTCCATTCCTCCCTCCCCCCTTCCCTCCCTCCCTCCTTCCCTCCTTCCCTTCCTTACTGTCTCCATTCCTCCCTCCCTCCCTCCCTCCCTCCTTCCCTCCCTACCCTTCTTTGTTTGGAAAATTAAAGTTGAGTACAATGCAATATGCTTGCATTTCCAGCTATTCGGAAGACCAAGGCAGGAAGGTGACTTAAGCCCATGAGTTTTCAGCAAGCCTGGGCAACATGGCAAGACCCACTTTCAAAAATAAAGTGGGAGATGGGTGACTGGCAAGTATCACAAAGATGTTAAAGATATCTTCTCACCCAGTGGGGACTTTCTCCTTGAAGTTTTCAAAATGAAAAACCAGCTGCGCAGTGGTGGTGCATGCTTTTAATCCCAGCACTAGGGAAGCAGAGGTAGACAGATCTCTGTGAGTTCGAGGCCAGCCTACGGAGTGAGTTCCAAGACAGCCAGAACTACACAGAGAAACCCTATCTTGGAAAAACCTAGTGCTGGGATTAAAGGAAAGACCAGAAAAGGGTCAGACTTTGGGGACCATGTCACCAATGCCATTCCTGTGAATCTGTTAAGTCTCCCAGCATCCACCATAGCCCTCATCTCACACCCAGAAGCACACTTGCTTGTCTGCTCACAGTGGTGGGGCCTCAGATGATGGACAGAGGGATCCTGGGAAATAGGAATGAAGAGTGGTTTCAAAGCAGGGAGGGCTGTGGTATGTGTGTATGTGTGTATGTGTGTGGTGTGTATGTGGTATGTGTGTATGTGTGTATGTGGTATGTGTGTATGTGTGTATGTGTATATGTGGTATGTGTGCATGTGGTATGTGTGTATGTGTGTATGTGGTATGTGTGTATGTGTATATGTGGTATGTGTGCATGTGTGTATGTGTGTTTGTGTGTATGTGTATATGTGGTATGTGTGCATGTGGTATGTGTTTGTGTGTATGTGGTATGTGTGTATGTGTGTATGTGTGTATGTGGTATGCGTGTATGTGTGTATGTGGTATGCGTGTATGTGTGTATGTGTGTGAAAGGTCACTGTGGCCACACTGTGCAGGGCAGAAAGGGGGATGTACTACCGTGGTAGGAAGACAAAAGTACTACAATACCTGTCTGCACCATGGTAACTTCAGAAGAGGGAGAGCAGCCTGAAGGTTCGTTCCACAAGTACTCAGAGGTTGCCCAAGATGTGCTGGGTGCTTTCTGGGATCTTAGGGATAGAGCCAGACCAGCTAGGCTTTCTAGAGTCTCAGAAAGGTCTTGGAGTCCATTTGCAGTGCAGTGGTAAAGTGAGATTCCAGATTCTTAGAAATTTTAAATAAGGCAGTGAGGCCGGGTGGTGGCGCACGCCTTTAATCCCAGCACTCAGGAGGCGAAGCCAGGCGGATCTCTGTGAATTCGAGGCCAGCCTGGTCTACAGAGCAAGATCCAGGACAGGCACCAAAGCTACACAGAGAAACCTCTGCTTTCGCCTCATGAGTGCTGGAAAAAAAAAAACCAAAATAAATAAAATAAAATAAATAAAAATAAATTTAAAAATATATAAATAAGGCGATGATACAACCTGCTTCATCATTTCTTGTCTTTCTTTCCTTCCTTCTTTCTTCTTTCTTTTTAATTTATTATTTTGTTTTTGAAGGATCTCACTGTGTAGCCTGGTACTTGCTGTGTAGGCTAGGCTGGTCTTTGAACTCACAGAGATCAGAGTGCTGGGATTAAAGGTGCCGCTACCACAACCAGCTCTTTCACTCATTTTAAAGTGACATTTATTTACACCTGTGTGTGTGTGTGTGTGTGTGTGTGTGTGTGTGTGTATGTGTGTGCGCGCGCGTGCGCGTGCATGTGTATGAGTGTGCTAATGTGACTTGCAGGTTCATGACATGGTATGCATATTAAGGTCAGAGAATAATTTGCTAGAATCAGTTCTTTCTTTCCACTATGTGGAGTCCAGCGATTGAACTCAAGTCATTAAGTTTGGCAGCAAGTGCCTTTACCTGCTGAGCTATCTGGCGGCACCACCCCACCTCCTTTTTAGACTGGGTCTCACATAACACAGATTGGCTTTGACTTTGCTATGTAGTCAAAGATGACTTTGAATTTTTGATCGCCCTGCCTCTACCTCCTGAGTGCTGGGATTACAGGCACGAGTCACCAAGCCCTGTTTCATTCAGTGCTGGCCGCTGAACCTAGGGCCTCGTATGTGCTAGACAGGCGCTCTTCCAATTGAGCTACATTCCCAGCCCCGGCTTCGTGTGTTTAAAGACCTCTTCTGCTGTGCAGAGAACAGTCTGTGTGACAGACACAGCATGGAAGCAGTGAGCTTGGGAGTGGTACAGGTGAGGGACAGGCCATGGTCTGAGAGAGAGGAGCAGGAGAATTCTAAAACAGGCCCCAGGATTCCTGCCCCACTACATTCACATCTTCTCTCATTCTTCAACCTGTCACTCATTTACCTGCTACAAGAAGACTTTCTTAAAAATGTTCTTAAAGTTCATTTTATTTGTTGTGTGTAGGAGGATGCCCACGTGCATCATGGCATTCTATTTATTTTGTGTATGGGTGGGATGCCTGTGTGCACCACAGCATTGTGTGTGTGTGTGTGTGTGTGTGTGCGTGTGAGAGAGAGAGAGAGAGAGAGACCTATGTGTATTATGGCATTTTATTTATTTATTTTATTTATTTTGTGTGTGTGTGTGTGTGTGTGTGTGTGTATGTGTGTGTGGATGCCTGTTTTGGTTTTTTGAGACAGGGTTTCTCTGTGTAGACTGGGCTGTCCTGAACTCGTTCTGTAGCCCAGGCTGGCCTCAAACTCAGAGATCCACCTGCCTCTGCCTTCCGAGTGCAGGGATTAAAGGCATGCACCACCACCTGGTTGAAGTTGGTTCTTCCCTTCCACCATGTGAATCCCTAGGAATGAACTCAGACCACCAGGCTTGGTGGCAGGTGCCTTTACCCACTGAGCCATCTGTTCTAGCCACAGAGTGAGGACTTTTACAGGCTTAATTAAGGCTCGAAACCCACCTGACCTCATCAGTGAGCCCTTGAAGGAGACGGAGCAATTTCCAGCATTTTAAATAAGAAGTATGGGAGGGATGATGAAGGGGACCCCATAGTAAGAATGTAGGTGGCCTTTGCTGGTGAACAGCAGGGAAATGGTGACCTCAGTCCTCGAGGAACTGAATTCAGCCAACAACGTAAGTGAGTCGGATCTTAGTTAGGAATACAGGCAGCTGGCAGCTGGCATTAAGACACAGTCACGTCAGGCCCATGCTTCTGACCTAAGAACGCTGCAGGGCAGAGGTATCCAGTGCACATTACTCGGCCATATCAGAGATTTCAACAGAGAACAAATACAGGCGGTGGTGAGAGAAGATCATGTTTGAGGAGAGTGATCAAGGGCTTGCTATTGAGCACAAAGAAGAAAAACCAAGCCAAGGCGGTATTGGCGCCCTGGGATGACGTGAGGAAGAGTAGAAGAGCCACCGGTGGGAGTTGAGCTTTATGGAACACCTAGAGAGGCACTGAATATCCAAGTCTTGTGGCTGGAGATGGGAAGTCCCCACCGACTTGGGCAGAGTGGTGGTAGCCTGTTATCCAAGCACGCAGGGA
The DNA here is from genome assembly GCA_902168425.1 of Peromyscus attwateri. Lineage (NCBI taxonomy): Eukaryota > Metazoa > Chordata > Mammalia > Rodentia > Cricetidae > Peromyscus > Peromyscus attwateri. The sequence goes on along the minus strand of CABHPP010144500.1, from coordinate 2,588 downwards.
GCTGAGGCAGGTGAGTCAAGATTCTGGGGCTGCATGGCAGAAGAAACCTTGTCAGAGAGGAAGAGGGGAGGGGAGAAGGAAAGGAGAGAGACCCGATTACCAGTGCCACCAGCATACATGTCCAATGCACTGTGTGGGGGGAAGAGGCAAGCAGCCTCGGTGGAACCCCCATGATCATCTGTAAGATGTTCAAGGCAAAACCACAGGGGCAGCTGCAGCTGCCAGAGGCTGGAGCTGCCACGTGGGGGGACAGAGGCAGTCAGGGGACCAGGTTTGGAAGTGTTCTGACATCTTGACTGGATGGGAGGCAAGACTTTAAGCGTGTTGATGATGGGGGGGGGGGGGGGGGGGCGGAAATAGTGGCTTGCTCTCATTTAAATGGGTGTGGATAGCAAGGAGGTGAAAGGTGAGGGCTTGTCTTGGGCCAGACTGCACAAAGGCTGGGAAGAGGGTCCAACAAAAGCAACCAGGGTGGAAGTCGACAGTGAAGGAAAAGGTTTCCGGCTCCTTTGCTGTGGGCCTGTGTGCTACACATGCTCGCTGTCTGTGTGGACCTCAGTGAGGCTGAGGGAAGGTTAAATGAATTCTCATTATGTAGAGGAAGGGAAGCAACTTGTCTAGATCCATAGGTAAAACAATGTGGCATGGTAAGAAAACACAAGCTGCTGTGTCCCACACACTATTCCAAATGAGTAAGTGAATGAATGAGTGAATGAATGAGTGCCAGAACGAGTGACTGTCACTGTACTCCAGGTGCTGAGGCCTCACCAGCACACTCAGGCTGAGGCTATGAGAACGTGGTATTTTTAGAGAAGTGGGGGCCATAAAACTTGTACCAGTCCCCAACGCCCAGCCCCTCCTCCTGAGCACCGAGATTGTGCCCGGCCTTGGGAAGGGCTCCCCAGCCTTATCTTGGGAAGAGTGAAACTGTAAAACTCTTTATGGCTTTGAGATCATGTCTGGCAGGAGCAGCGATTGTTGCCATAAACCCAAGCTGGCCCTGCAAGGAGGGCGATGCCCCGGGTTGCAAGGAGTCAGGGGACAGTTGAGCAATGCCAAGGGAGTGGCCGCTGTTGAGCTGAATGCTTTGGGGCCTATGAATTGGAGCCCATCACAAACTTAGCCCGCACTGCCCCTGGGTAGTACTTACAATTTTAAAGCTCATCATGACTCTTTCCACGTTATGATGTCATTGAAATTAGGCTGTGTCTTTAAATCACACATCCCACCATGGCTGTGGGTTAGATCAGGTGATGGCTGTGGTCTGGTTGGTTCTGGTCCTTTTTTTTCTTTTCTGAGCTCTTACTGGACAGCTGTACCTTTTTCTGTTTTATCACAAATGACAGGAGGGCCATTTGAGGAAGGGCCAAGAACAGCGGCAGTTTCCAGAAGCCTTCCATTGATAAGAACACCGGAGCCACAGCAGCAGCAGAAGAAGAAGAAGAAGAAGAAGAAGAAGAAGAAGAAGAAGAAGAAG